>WOXC01004719.1:0-83674 GCA_011680675.1 Gymnobelideus leadbeateri
AATTTATTGTGTCCTATAGACAGTGGAAGGGTAAGGGGGGGTGAAAAGGAGGAGACTAAAGGGGGGGATTAGAAGGGAGGGAAATAGTAGTAAGGGGAGAGGGTAGGTTAAGAAGGGGGGGTCACTGGGTGGGAACACTGAGGGAGGGGGTGGTCAAAAGGGAAAACTTCAAGGAGGGGAAGGGAGAAGGCAGAAACAAAAACATAAACAGGGGAGGGAATAGGATGGAGGGGAAGAGACAGATAATCATCATTACTGTGAATGTGAATGGGAGTATCAATAAAAAAGAGAAGATTATATTTGAATGTATATATAAATATACATATATAGTTTATATAGATATATGTAAATGTATATATCCTTTTCTCAGTAGCAAATTACACCAACACAAAAATTGTATATATATATATATATATATATATATATATATATATATATAGTATATATATATAGTATATATATAGTATATATATACTATATATATACATATATGTATATAAAATTGTATATACATATATGTATATATAGCTAACCTCATTTAATTTTCTCCTGAAGTCTGCCATATCTAACTTTTCTAAAATTCTAGTCAGCTCCATAATTTCTTTCTTGTTTATTTTGTGGCTAAATTTATCTAGTTCTGAGATAGTAAAATTGATGTATAGTACAATTTTAAATGATGTACACTGCTATTTTTTCCTGTGACTCACTTAATGCTTCACTTAAGAATTTGGATGCTGGGGCGGCTAGGTGGTGCAGTGAGTAGAGTGTCGGCCCTGGAGTCAGAAGGACCTGAGTTTGGATCTGGCCTCAGACACTTAAGGCACACACACACAAACAAACAAACAAACAAAAAAAACCTAGCCATGTGACCTTGGGCAAGTTACTTAAACCCAATTGCCCTCCAAAAAGCAAAAAAAAAAAAAAGAATTTGGATGCTATAAACTTGCTGCACATATCTTCAGTATTTACATTACTTCATTGTCAATGTTACCTTTTAGCAAGTAGTTTCTTTACTTACATCTTTTAATTAATCTAGTTTGCTTCTGCTTTGTCCAAGATCATGATTGCTACCCATGATTTTAATTTACTTCAGCTGAAGTATAATATAGCCTGCTCTACACCCTTACCTTTAGTCTGTGTTTGTCTGCTTGAGGTTTGTTTCTTGAAAACAGCTTATTGTAGGATTCTGTTTTTTTAAATATTTTACGATATATTTCTGTTTTCTGGGAGAGTTCATCCAATTCACATTCACAGTTATGATTACTAAGTACATATTTCCCTCCACCCTATTTTCCTTCCTATTTATGCTTCTCTCTCTCTCTCTCTCTCTCTCTCTCTCTCTCTCTCTCTCTCTCTCTCTCTCTCTCTCCTCATCTTTCACCAGTATTTCATTTCTGACCCCTGCCTCCCCTAATCTGCCCTTCCATTAGTTCCCCCACCTTTTCTTAACTCCCTCCTCTCCTACTTCCCTGTAGGGTAAGATAAATATCTATGTGCAACTGATTGTGAATGTCTTTACTTCTTTGAGTCAATCCTCATAAGAGTAAGGTTCTGCACCTCTACTGCACTGTAATAAGTTGTTCATACCTTTTCCTGTGAGATAACTTACCTCATTCTATCACTTCCTTTTGCTCCCAGTGTAATTTGCTTTTTGATCCTG
Source organism: Gymnobelideus leadbeateri (assembly GCA_011680675.1). NCBI lineage: Eukaryota > Metazoa > Chordata > Mammalia > Diprotodontia > Petauridae > Gymnobelideus > Gymnobelideus leadbeateri. The sequence continues at coordinate 1,661 of WOXC01004719.1, forward strand.
TAATTTTGTTTTTGGATATTATCCCATCATAGTCACCTTATACCTACAACCTTTGTTTATGTATACTCCTTTTAACTGTAATTAAAATGTAAATTGTAATCCAATTTTTAAGAGCCTGAGTATCATCTTCCCATGTAGGGAAACAAATTTCCCGTGTGTCTCTCTCTCTCTCTCTCTCTCTCTCTCTCTCTGTATTACTATGGTTATTTTGAGTCATAGTTGAAAATCAAATTTTTGGTACAGCTTTCATCTTTTCATCAAGAAAGCTTGAAAGCTCTCTATTTCATTGAATGACTATCCTGCCCTCTCCTCCCCCCCTTCCCCCGAGCCGCCCCCCCCCCACCTTCTTGGGCATTTCCATTTAGGTATCTATTTCAGGAGGTGATTGGTGAATTCTTTCTGTATAATATTCTTTTTGATTTATGGGAATAAAACCATTTCCATAACATACTAAAATTTAAAAAAAGAGATGATTGTACATGAAATTACAAATCTCCCATGCACAAGTCACTATTCCTTTCAAATATACTACAAAATTTTCATGTACATTTTTTTCCCTTATTTCCCCCTCTATCTAGAGATGGCTAACATTAGACACAAATAGAGATTTATATATGTAAAATTATTCTATACATACTTCTATTTATCACTTTTTTTCTCCAGATGCAGATAATATCTTTCTTTATATATCCTTTATTTGGTATTTAATTTGGGTATTTATAATAGACAAAATATCTTATTTCATCAAAGTTGTTCTTAAAATAGTATTGCTTTTACTGTATAAAATGTTCTCTTGATTCTGCTCATTTCACTTTAAATTATTTCATGCAAGGCTCTTCATGTTTTTTCTGAAACAATCAAGCTCATCATTTATTGCAGCACAGTTGTATTCCATCACGACCATAGACCACGACTTATTCAATCATCCTCCAATTGATGGGCTTTATTGCAATATCTAGATCTTTGCCAAAACAAAGATTGCTGCTATAAACATTCTAGAACAGGTAACTTCTTTTCTTTTTCCCTAATCATCATTGGGGAATAGGACAGGCAGTCGTTTTGCTTGGTTAAAGGTAATGCAATAACTCTTTGGCCATCATTCCAGATTGCTGTGCAAAATGGTTGGATTACTTCACAATTCTGCTGATGATGAATTAGTGTCCCAATTATTCCAAATCATTTCCAACATTTGTCACTTCCCCATTCTATCATTTTATTTTTTTTAATTATTGCCTTTTGAATTTTATTTCTATTTACCTGAATGGAAATAACTGGTTGACTTTGAGAACCTATAGGGTATTAAATCTCCTATGGTGAAGGAGTTTATTCAATTTGTTCCCTCTTTTCTTCTCAAAAGTCAAATATCTCTCTCTCTCAGGGTCTTTTGACTTTCAGTAAGACTTTGCCAATAATGAGGTGCCTTTAGAATACTCTTAGTCCAGAACACAGGGCTTTATGTTTGCATTGTAGATTTTCTTTTCTTCTTCTTCTTATTTTTTTTATAATAGTATATATATATATATATATATATATATACTATATAGTATATATATATATATACTATATAGTATATATATACTAGTATATATATCTATATATCTATATCTATCTATCGATCTATCGATCTATCTATCTATCTATCTATCTATCTATCTATGAAACATTTAATTTTAAGACCTCGAATTTCAGATCCATTCCTTTTCTCCCTTGCCACCCATTCCCTCTGGGAAGATAAGTAATTCAGTATGTGTTGTACATGTATAGCTATGCAAAATATTACCATAGTAGATATATTGGACAAGGCTGCTTATAATTCCTTCCCACCCATCCCACACCCCACCTGGTCCATTCCCTACTTGATCCTGTCCCTCTTCTATAGTGGGTAGTTCCAACCTCCCCTCCCCACAAGAGTGCCCTCCCATCAATCATCCCTCCTCTCATCCTCCTTCCCCCTACTCTGCTGCAGGTTGAGATATCCCATTTAGTATGTATATCATTCTCTCCCTGAACCAAATTCAATGATAATATGGTTTTGCCTTTTTGCCTTCTTCACAGCTTTCTGGCAAGCTGGATACCCACCCCAGACCTCCCCCCCAGATCACAATCCAGATCCAGGGAGGTTAAAGCAAGAGTGATTAACCCCCAAGACTGATCGCTGGATCTCCCTACAGTTCGAAGGCCAGGAGCTGGAGCTTCCACTGAAAACTACAAAAATGCGTGTTTCCTCAGTGGCTTCTAGCCCCCAGGGGAGGAAGCTGACTCATTCCCCAAATACTGGTACCAAAGTCCATAGGGCACTAACCTCTCACGTTGTCCTAGGCATGTCTATGTTGATAATTCTGGAATCGCCACAGCTGCTGGTGTTCTGGGGTCACTCCAGCTGGCTGCTGGCCCTGCCGCCCTGGGGCTACCACCACAACTCAGGCGCTCGGCTGTGCTCGGCTCCCCATGCTCTGTGCTGCTGGCTCCCAGAGGCCTGCGCTGGTCCTTCCTGCAGGGCTGCTGGGCTGTCCTCAGTGGGAGGTTAGCTTCTCTGTGTCGTTCTGTGGGTGCTGGGGCTCCAGAAGTTGTTCAGAGTCCCCTTTTACATAGTTTGGAGGAGATCTGGGGGGGAGAGTGACTTGGATGCACTGTTTCTACTCCGCCATCTTCCATTCTATCATTTTAGCCAATCTGGTAAGTGTTAAATGATAACTCAACATTGCTGCTGCTGCTGCTGTTGTTGTTGTTGTTGTTGTTGTTGTTGTTGTTGTTGTTGTTGTTGTTGTTGTTGTTGTTGTTGTTTTCTTTTTGGAGGGGGAGGGCAGGGCAATTGGGCTTAGGTGACTTGCCCACAGTCACATGGCTAGTAAGTGTTAAGTGTCTGAGGCTGGATTTGAACTCAGATTCTCCTGACTCCAGGGCTGGTTCTCTATTCACTGCACCACCTAGTCACCCCACTCAATGTTGTTTTAATCTGCATTGCTCTTATCAGTATTGATTTAGTACATTTTATATGACTATAAATTGTTTAAATTTCTTCATATAGAAAACTGTTTATTGAGATCCTTTAACCATGTATAAATTGGGGAATCAATTGCATATGTATATATTTGAATATTACATATATATGTGTATGTATGTATTTACACATGCTCTTTGTTAATGGTACCTTTTATCAAAATGTAGTTAACCAGGGGCGGCTAGGTGGTGCAGTGAGTAGAGTGTCAGCCCTGGAGTCAGAAGGACCTGAGTTCGGATCTGGCCTCAGACACTTAATGCACACACAAACAAAAACCTAGCCGTGTGACCGTGGCAAGTTACTTAAACCCAATTGCCCTCCAGAAAGCAAAACAAACAAACAAACAAATATAGTTAACCTGTTTATCTCTTTTAATTATATCTATTTTATCCATAACTTTGTCTGAGATCATAATTGCAACTTCTGCCTTTTTTTGCATAAACTGAACCATAATAATTTCTACTCCATCCATCCATTTTAACTTTGTGTTTAATCTCATTTTTAAATGAGTTCTCTTATTTTGTTCTCTAATTCTAGGATATCAGGGTAATTTTCTTTGATAGTTTCATAAAGTTTGATGTGCATGCCCTTTTTTTCTGTCATGATTTTCAGGAAGTAGTCTAATAATTCTTAAATTAATATTCCTTGATCTATTTCCAGGTTCATTGTTTTTCCAATGAGATATTTTACTTTTTTCCTATTTTATTCTCCTTTTGATTTTGTTTCATTGATTCTGTCTCATAGAACCATTCATTTTTACCTGTTCAAATTGTAATTTTTAGGGAGTTGTTTTCTTTAATTACCTTTTAAACCTCATTTTCCATTTGGCCAATTTGACCTTTGAGGGTGTTTCTTTCTTCAGCAAATGCTTCCTTCTAAACTTTTTGCTTCCTTTTTCTAGCTATAAAATGTTTTTTCTTCTGAATTTGTATGCTTCCTTCTGAATTTTTTGCTTCCTTTTTCTAGCTATAAACTGTTTTTTCCCCATGATCCTCTTAAATGTCTCTCATTTCCTTTCCCATTTTTTCTTCTACCTCTCTCATTTGATTTTTAAAATCTGTTTTGAGCTTTTCAAGGAGTTCTTTTTGGATCTGAGACCAGTTTTCATTTTTCTTTGAGGATATGTAGGTATTTTGACATTTTTTTTTCTGTGTTTATGCCTTGATCTTTTCTATCACCATAATAACTTTCTATGGTCAGGGTATTTTTTGTTATTTGTTTTTTTCTCATCTTTTCTAGCCTTTTTGTTACTTTTAAAGTAGAGCTTGCTCCTGGATTGGAAGGAGCATTCTCCCAAGCTTCTTGTGCCAGGGTCTGTGAGCCCTGGTTGCTCATCTGGTGCTTTGCTGAGGCACACTGGGTGGAGATCAGGGAGGATGTGTGCTGCACTGGGGCTGTGGGTTGGGTCTGAAAGGCTTGCCTAGTGCTCTGCTGAAGCTGATGGCAGGAGGGGTTGAGAAGTGATACACCAGCTCCAAAGGGGTTGCTGTCATTCCCCTGGCACAGTGCTGAAACCTCAGGAATGGTTGGTGTTGTGCTGGGGCTGCAGGAGTAAGGATTGGGGCTAGCAGCATGAGTGATATGGCTGCTGCACTGGAATGTAAGGCTTCAATTACTGACCTGTGCTGGGACTTATGGTCTCCTAACTTGCTGAGGTAGAGTTTGCTCATTGCTTGCCCAGTATAATGCCTGTCCTGGACTTCAGTCCCATTTTACTTGAGTGAGACAGATCTTTCCTGCCAAATTTCCTAGTTCTCTTGGGCTAGAAAATTATTTCACTGAATCATTTACCTAATGTGAAGTAAATATGAGAGAATTCAAGGGAATTCTTGCTTACTCAACCATCTTGGCTCCTGGAAGACTTCCTGCTTACTTTTTTGAATCCTAATATGCGATTTTGTTCATGTAAAAAGTTTTCAATTTCTTTTGAGAGTATCCACTTAAAAGTATATTATTTTATAAAATATCTTTGTTTGAAGTAAATAGATATTCTGATATGAAAATTTGATTTTATAAAAGCAAAGATATTTACAATGGTCAAGATTTGTGAAGCTTTTACTACCTGTACCCCCACTTGAATATGCATTAGTATGTCTAGGAGGGTCTGCAAACAATTTGGAGTGGAATGATCCAAATATGTGTTATCACTTGCTTCAATATTTCCTCAATCCTAGATGATATTTGAAAAATCAAGATCTATAATGGTTTCAAGAGACTAGAATTGTCATTTCAACTGAACCAGATGACACTGAAGAGGTACTAGAAGTAAAAACTAGAAAAAAAAAACAACAAAAAACAAAAATGTCCCTTCCCCTGTGTTACTGGGCTAGAAAGACTACTAATGGGAATAAAACAAGAGAAAGAAATAAAAAGAATTTAAATAGGCAAAGAGAACAACCATCACTCTTGATAATATGATGCTTTACTTAGAAAATCCTACAGAACCAATAAAAATATAAACACAAGGCGGGGCCAGAAGAGCAATGGCGGCGAGTGGCGGAGGCCGCCGCGACCCCCTGGCCCCGACTGGGATTCCCTGTGCTTTCTCTCCTCGGGGCCAGCACTACGTCTCGTTAGCCGGTCCGGATGGTCACTTGCGGGTGTGGGAGACAGCCAGCAGCCGCCTCCACCAGGACTTTGTTCCTTCCGCTCACCTCAGCGCCACCTGCACCTGCCTGGCTTGAGCCCCGCCACGGTCACTGGCCAAGGAAGGTCCCCAGAGGAAAAAGCGGAAATCTGAAGCCGTAGGACCCAGTGACCAGGTGGACCTATTGGCCATTGGCACAACGGTCGGCAGCATTTTATTATACAACACAGTAAAGGGAGAGCTACAGAGCAAACTAGTAAGCGGGGGACATGACAGTAAAGTAAATTGCATACAGTGGCACCAAGATAATGATTGTTTGTATAGCTGTTCAGATGATAAACATATTGTGGAATGGAATACACAGACTTGCAGAGTGAAATGCAAATGGAAAGGTGACATCAGCAGTGTCAGTGCTTTGTGCATCAGCCCTGATGGGAAAATGTTGCTTTCAGCTGGTCGAACTATCAAACTATGGGATTTGGAGACTAAAGAAGTCTATAGACATTTCACAGGTCATGCAACAGCTGTTTCATCACTGATGTTCACAACTATAAGACCTCCTAATGAAAGTCAGCCCTTTGATGGAATTACTGGCCTTTATTTCTTATCTGGAGCAGTACATGACCGGTTACTTAATGTGTGGCAAGTTCGGTCAGAAAATAAAGAGAAGAATGCAGTGATGTCTTTTACAGTTACTGATGAACCAGTCTACATTGACCTGACTCTATCAGAAAACAAAGAAGAGCCTGTGAAGTTAGCTGTTGTTTGCAGAGATGGACAAGTCCATTTATTTGAACACATATTAAATGGATACTGCAAAAAGCCTTTGACTTCAAATTGCACTATTCAGATTGCAACATCTGGAAAAGACAAAGAATCAACACCAACACCCATCCCAATTCTAGCAGCAGCCTTTTGTTCAGACAAGCAGTCTTTGCTACTTGTATATGGCAGTCATTTGCAGCCAGCTATTGAAAGAGTGTCCCTCAACTCCAGAGAGCCCCATATGTGTCTGATAAGAGATGTCAATTGTTGGACTCCAAAAATAGGAATAGCTGTAACAAAGGTGAGAACACCAATGATGAACTCAGAAGCTAAAGTGTTAGGTCCTGGGATTCCTGGACATCATGCAGCCATCAAACCTACATTGGAGACAGAGAAAACAGAAAGCAAAAGGAGATTAAAGGAAAAGGAGCAAGTTAGCATTGAGGAGCGATTGGGAGCAATGGACATAGACACCACGAAAGAAAAAAGAAAAGGGGACCTGAAGGCAGACAGCTACCCTGTTCTTCTAGTGCAGGGCCTCGAAAGCAACGACTGCTATATGCTAAACAAAGTACTTCAAACAAGAAAGGATACCTTAATAAGAAACACAGTGTTAAGGATTCCAGTGTATGCTGTTATTCCTTTATTGAATGAGCTTACTAAGAGGTTGCAAGGACATCCAAATAGTGCTGTGCTTATGGTTCCATGGTTAAAATCTGTGTTAACCATCCATGCATCTTATTTGTCCACATTGCCTGACCTGGTACCCCAGCTAGGTATGTTATACCAGTTGATGGAGAGCAGAGTCAAAACCTTAAAAAAGCTCTCTCGACTGCATGGAAAACTCATCCTTCTTATTACACAGGTGGCAGCGTCTGAAAAAACTCAAGGTGTGCCTCCACCTGAGCAGACAGCCAAACTGGTTTATGAGGAAGAATCTTCTGAAGAGGAATCTGATGATGAAGTAATGGCAGATAAAAATTCTGATGAGAATTGGGAGGAGGAGGAAGAAGAGAGAGAAAGTGAAAAGGAGGAAGAAGAAGATGATGATGATGATGATCAACAAGAAACAGATCAGGACCCAGAAAATGGTGAGGAGAAAGAAATGGCTCTTGAAAAAGAAATAAATGGAGATTCTGATTTGGACCCAGAAAATGAAAGTGAAGAAGAATGAAGAAGAAATGAAAAATAGGCCAATAGAACTATAAACTTTGGCTCACGTTGTTGAATGCTGCCATGTTCTCCTGGAGAGGGCAGTCTCTGTGTTTGACCTCTGTGGCAGAATGCAGAAGGCTCTCCCACCTTTCCAAATTGAAAATGGTGATCTCACCATGCCAGCCCCCTTGTCCTTCCCACCTCAAACTTAACTGTGTAAATAAGAATGTTTCTTTCAATTGTTAATAAACTTTACACAGTAAATAGACACATTTTTCTGCAACAAAAAAAAAATATAAACACAAGAAAAAACCCATAACAAGCTTCAGGTAACTATTCTGGATTGCTAAATGAGGATAAATTTAATGTTCAAACAAAATCTGATAAAATAACCATTTGGAAACTGGAAAAAAAGAAGAAAATCCTACAGAATAAACAATGAAACTAGTTGAGACAATCAAAAGATAATGTGGCAGGATACACTATAAATTCATATGAAGCAATGCAATCTCTATAGAATTTTAACAATATAGAGGAGGTATAAAATAAAGAGATTAGTATAATTACAAAAGACTACAAAATGTGTAGAATATCTTGTTATCAATTGACCACAGAATCCTCAAGATCTATAGTGATACAATTCCAAAGTATTTATTAAAGAAATTGTTTTTGTTGCTATTCAGTTGTCTTTTAGACATACCCAACTCTTATTGACCCATGGGATTTCCTTGGCAGAAGTTTAATGGTTTGACAATTTCTTCTCCAGCTCATTTTACAGATGAGGAAACTGAGGCAAACAAAGTTAAGTGACTTCCCCAGGTTACATAGCTAGTAAGTGTCTGAGGCCAGAGTTGAACTCAGGAAGATGAGTCTTTCTGACTCGAGGTCTAGCAATCAATCCACCATGCCACAAAGTTGCCCTTAAAGAAATTAAGAAAACTCAAAGAACTGGAGGGATATTTAGTATTTGTGGCTAGGTCATGTCAACATACTAAAGATGAAAACAATCTCTCAGTTAAGAGTTAGCGTACTGGCAATTAATTGCCAAAGGGATATTTTACAGATCTATGTAAAATACTAACAAAATTAATTGGGAGGGACAAAAATAACTTGAATAAAAATTTAAAAAAAATTAAGTTAGAAGGAATAAAAGAGATATAGTACTTCTAGATCCCAAAGTATATTGGAAAACACTAGGTAACAAACTATTGGGTACCTTTTCTAAAAAACTAGATCGCTGGAACAACAATAATAAACTCTTAGTTTTTCAGAACTGACACGGAGTAAATGGACTAAAATTAGTCCTCTATCTCAAAGAATGTTTCCCCATATATGCTACATGATCAGGACCTTAAAAAGACTCATGGTCATTATTACAAGCATCAGCTTTCCTTAAGAAGTATAATTTATGACAGCAAGGGAGATATTTCTTTACATTCTATACCTTGCATGGTATACCTTTTTTTAAAGAATCTTTATGTAATTTCTAAATCATGGAGGAAAAAAAGAAATAAAACTATAAAACAATATCCTTAATAAATATAAGTATAAAAGTTTAAAATAAAACATAACTAAATATGTTTAGCGTAAAATAAAAAACATTATACACTATGAAAAGATTGTATTTATATCAGGAATTCAGGTTTGGCTTTATTATAAGGAAAACTATGAAAATAATAGGCCATATTAGTTACAAGAAAATAAAAATTGTAAGGCTATATAAATAGATGCATAAAAATCTTTGGGGGAAAAACATCTTTGATTTCTGTATTTTTAAAGTCACTAAAAAGCACAGGAAATAATGAACTATTTGTAATATGATAAGTACTGACTGTGTATAACCAAAATCTAGCATTATATGTGCTGGGGATATATGAGAGGCCTTTTGAATATGTTGAGGGGTAAAGCTAGGATATCCATTATCACCACCATTTTTTGATAGAGGTTCAAGAAATGTTACCTGTAGCAAGAATGTAAGAAAATAAATTGATGGAATAATAATATCCCCAAAAGAGACAAAATTATTACTTTTTGCAGGTGATATGAAGGTTTGCACAAAGAACCTTTGATTATCAACTAAAAGAAAATATTAAAATAAATTATACCTTTAGCAAAGTTGCAGGATATAAAGAAACTTGCAAAAATCATTAACATATACGTATCTTATCAACAAAATCCAGTTGTGAAAGATAAATATTAATAACTCACTATCTGAAAAAAAAAACTGCTGGGAAAACTGAAATATTGTATGGCAGAAACTGGGCACCAACCATTATCTAACACCTATATACCAAAATCAAATCTAAATGGGTGCAAGATTTAGGTATAAAGGCTGATACTGTAAGCAATCTGGGAAAGCAAGGAACAGTTTACCTGTCAGATTCGTGGAAAGGGGAAGACTTTAGGACCAAACAATAATTAGAGAGCATTATAAAATGCAAAATGAATAATTTCAATTACATTAAATTGAAAGGTTTCTGTACAAACAAAGCCAATGTAACCAAGATTAAGAGGGAAGTGGGAAATTGGGATAGAGTATTTACAACCTATGTCTCTGATAAAGGACTCGTATCTAAAATATACAAAGAATTGAGTCAAATCTATAAGAATTCAAGTCATTCCCCAATTGATAAATGGGGAATGTGAAAGGATGGTCAAAGGATGTGAACAGGCAGTTTTCAGGGGAAGAAATTAAAGATATCTATAAGCATATGAAAAAATGCTCTAAAATACTATTGATTAGAGAAATGCAAATCAAAACAACTCTGAGGTACCACATCTCACCAGTCAGATTGGCTAAGATGACAAAACAGGAAAATGACAAATGCTGGAGAGGATGTGGATAACTTAGAACACTAATGCATTGCTGGTAGAGTTTGTGAACTGATCCAGCCATTCTGGAGAGCAATCTGGAACTATACCTAAAGGGCTATAAATAATTTCATAACCTTTGACCCAGCAATAGCACTTCTAGGGTTGTATCCCAAAGAGATCATAGAAGTGGGAGGAAGAGCCATATGTACAAAAATATTTATAGGAGCTCTTTTTGTGGTGGCAAAGAATTGGAAATTAAGGGGATGCCCATCAATTGGGGAATGGCTGAACAAGTTGTGGTTTACGAATGTAATGGAGTACTATTGTGCTATAAAAAACAAGGAGCAAATGGACTTCATATTTATCTGGAGAGCCTTATACAAACTGATGCTGAGTGAAAAGAGTAGGAGCAGGAGAAATTTGTACAGAATTATAGATACAACACATGTTTGGCAACACATGTCCATAGACTGGACTCTTCTAAGCAATGCAGGATTATAAATCAATCCCAAAAGACTCATGATGGAGAGAGATGTCTACATTCAGAGAAAGAACTATAAAGAGCTGAGTTTGAATCCAGATTGAAGCAAACTACCTGATCTTTTTCTTTTTCTTGTTTGGTTTTGTTTCCTCTTTCCCACCATTCATTTCATCAGATACAATCCTTCTTTTTAACCTAACTAATGTCTAATGTGAAAGTATTTGCAGATCCTATATTTGATGTTATGCTGTAATGGGCGGGGGCAGGAGAGGGAGAGAAAATTTGAAACTCAAGGAATTGTGGAACTGAATCTTGTAAACTAAAAGTAAACAAACAAAGTAATAAAGACCAAACAATAAAAAAAGATAGATAAATACTATTAAAAATAATGACAAAACATTTTTATAGAATTAGAGATAAATGCAAATAATTGTGAAATGACTAATTGGTCATCAGAAGGCTGAACAAATTTAAGAAAAATGAAAGTACTATCTAAATATAATTATGTAAAAATGCTCTTCCAATAAATGAAGGATTACTTTATAGAACTCGAAAAAAATAAGGAAATTCATTCAGGGGAAATAAGAAGCAAAAAATTCAAGGGAAATTTTAAAAACTAGAACTAATAATAAGAAATCTAAAACTAATCTACAAATAAGTAACTATCAAAAAATTTTGGTATTAGAAAAAGCAAAGTAAGACTGAGAAGTGCAGGACTTTTGGTATGCAACTTACAGAATAAAAGGGATATAGCAAAGCATTTAAGAACTCAAAATTCCCCAAATACTGAGACAAGGGTTCATTATCCAATAAAATCTGATAGTCAATTTGGAAAATAGTCAGGTAGAGATTAAGTATAGACCAACATCTCCCAACATATATCCAAGGAACTGTTAGACAGATACATGACTCAGATAGAAAAAGTAAGATTATAAACAAATTAGACAATCAAAGAGATAAGAAAATGTCTTGTGACCAAACAAGGGGAAGAGAGTATTTTCATGAGGCAAAACTATTTTTTTTTCACATAAATAAAAGCAACATGCTTAAAATTAGAACAGAAACAGTTAACAGGTAAAGAATCTTTACAGTAAGTTTTTCTAATAATGTCCCATTTCCAAATTATATTAGGAACTGATGAAAATTTTTAAGAAAAAGAAACATTGCACAACAAATAAATGGTCCAATTATGTGAAGTTTTCAGTTGAAGAAATCCAAGACTTGAATAGGCATATAAATAAAAAAATTCTCCAAAAGCACAAATAATTATGGAATGCAAATTATAGCATTTTTTACCTCCTGTCCATCAGTTTGTAAAAAATGACAAAAAAGGAAAATAGTTAAAGGAAAACAGACTCTGTTATGTATAGTTGATAGTGATATTAACTGGTCTGGACATTTTAAGAGGCCATTTATAACTAGGACCTCAGAGAAACTAAACTGCAGTCTTTTGATTTTCATTGGTGTAGGGGATTTTCTGGTAATTAGAGTGTGAAAAGGTCAGAAGTCTCTCCAGCTGGCCATTTTCTTCAAATGGTAGCCAGTTGAGGCAAAAATTCAGGTTAGTGTAAATGTAGGGATATAGAAAAGAGCAAGGTATGTTCCATTGTCTGTTAATGGACAGACAACAGGAAGGGAAATTGAGTCAAGAGTAGAACCTCTTCTGCTCTTTGATTGGAACCTCCCTCATTCCTCAAAGTATAATTAGCACCTTTACCTCAGGTCTTCTATTCCAAGATGCCTGGCTCTTCTCCATCTCTCTTGTAGCTTCTTTCTCTTTTTGCCTACTGTCCTTCTCCCATACTTTATTTCAAGTTCAACTCTTGAGTTTCTCTACCACTTTACCCCTTCAGTTTATCTCTTTTGTCTGCCCCACATCCTAATTTCATACCACATCATACCATACCATCTTTCTTCATTTTCTGCTACTTCACTCTAGTTTTAGATAAATAATTCTCCTTGCCAAAGCAAATCATACAACATACATCTATAATAATATTAGCTCCAGACTTCTCTAGAAGATTGCTTCCACTGATATTTCCACTCTCTTTCTTATCTTCAACCTCTCCACATTCACTGGTTATGTCCCTGCTACATATAAACATATCCACATCTCCCTCATACTTAAACTTTTTTTCACTTGATTTAATCCTCTTTTTTTCCCTGTAGCTTCCCTCCCCATCATGGGTAATGGTAATGATTAGTAATGATTACACCAAATAAGTTACTTCTCTCTAAGAAAATTTTCTTCCCCAAATCAAACAGAAAATGATTCTGATTTATTTTCAGTAACTTTGGAAATGGAAAAACTACACATTTTGTCCAAAACTGCAAGATCTCATGCATTTGCATTGTGCTTATATCTTTTATGGATCACTTGCTCTGATTATAGAAAGTTATTATGAAAGGATAAAGCAGGGACAAGATTTATTCCCAGTATGACAAGATAAAACATACTTAGGACTCAGATAATCCAGTTTTTCAACCTTGCAGTACCTATTCAATCTCATAGCCACTCAGGATTTTTATTAAATAATTTGATTACTTTTAGTTTACAACATTCAGTTCCACATTCCCTTGAGTTTCAAATTTTCTTCCTCTCCTTCTTCCCCCACCCCCTCACCCCCATGATGGAATACAATCAAATATAGGATCTGCAAACACCTTCACACTAAACATTAGTCAGGTTGTAAAGAAAGATTACAATGTATGGAATGAACAATGGTGATTTAGAACATTTTTTCATATGAGTGTAAGTAGGAGTCTAAGGTTGCATTTTTCTCTTAAATTTGTTTCCTTTGCCTTGGCATGTTGCCACTTAATTACTTGACTTTTGGGCCTGTTGCCATGCTATGGCTCTGCAGCCAGACAGGGAAACTTTCGTCCCAAACGTGTGGGGGACAACTTCCGTTTCTGGCAAGCTGGAAACCCACCCATGACCTCCACCCCAGATCACAATCCAGATCCAGGGAGGTTGAAGCAAGAGCGATTACCCCCCAAGACTGATCATTGGATTTCCCTACACTTCACAGGCCAGGAGCTGGAGCTGCCTCTGAAAACTACAAAATGGCGTGTCTCCTCAGTGGCTTCTAGCCCCCAGGGGAGGAAGCTGACAGGTTCCCCAAATACTGGTCCCAAAGTCTATATGGCACTAACCTCTCTATGTTGATGTGTTGATAATTCTGGAATCACCACAGCTGCTGGTGTTCTGAGGTCCCTCCAGCCAGCTGCTGGCCCTGCTGCCCTGGGGCTAAAACCACAACTCAGGAGCTCGGCTGTGCTCAACTCCCCATGCACTGCTTGCTGGAGCGCTGCACTGGTCCTTCCTGCTGGGCTGCTGGGTTGTCCTCAGTGGGAGGTCAGCTTCTCTGTGTCATTCTGTGGGTGCTGGGGCTCCAGAAGTTGTTCAGAGTCCCCTTTTACATAGTTTGGAGGTAATTTGGGGGTAGAGTGGCTTGGACACCCTGTATCTACTCCATCCATCTTGGCTCTGCCCTTTGATCATTTATTAAAACAAAAGAAAACAAGAAAAAGGAAGAGAGCAGGTAGTTTGCTTCAATCTTCATTCCCATACAAGGCTGCTTATACTTACCTCCCACTTCTCCCACCCCCCACCTGGTCCATTCCCTACATGATCCTGTCCCCCTTCTATAATGGGTACTTCCAACATCCCCTCCCCCCAAGGATGCCCTCCCATCCATCGTCCCTCCTCTCATCCCCCTTCCCCTATTCTGCTGCAGGTTGAGATATCCCATTTAGTATGTATGTCATTCTCTCCCTGAACCAAATTCAATGAGAATGTGGATTTGCCTTTTTTTTTCCCTTCCTATTCTCCCCCTCCCTTACAACCACTTCCCCTTGCTTCTTCTACATGAGATAGTTTACCTTACCCTGTCTTTCCCCATCTCCTCTTGCCACTTTCCTCTCTCACCTCATAATTTCATCCCTTGAGTATTCTCCCTTCCCAACAAATTCAACCTATGCCCTCTATCCATATATAACTGTAACCATATACACACACATTCACATGTATTCATATGACCACACACCCTTCTTCCATTATTTTCATAGTGAGAAAGATATCATCAGTCACAGTTATTGCTTTTCCATATAGGAATGTAAATAGTTCAACTTTGTTAAGTTCCTTTTGATTTCTTTTCCCTGATTACCTTCTCAGGCATCTCTTGCTTCTTCTGTCTGGATGTCAAATTTTCTATTCAATTCTGGTTTTTTCCTCAAGAATGCTTGAAAGTCCTCTATTCCACTGAATGACCATATTTTCCCTGAAACAAAATACTCAGTTTTGCTGGGTAGGTGACCCTTGGGTTCATTCCCAGTTCTTTTGCCCTCTGGAATATCATATTCCATGCCCTTCGATCCCTCAGTGTAGAAGCTGCCAGGTCTGGGCTATTCTGATTGTGTTTCCACAATATTGAAATTGTTTCTTCCTGGCTGCTTGTAGTATTTTCTCCTTGATCTGGGTATTCTGGAACCTGGCTATAATATTCCTGGGAGTTTTCTTTTTGGGATCTTTTTCAGGAGGTGATCGGTGGATTCTTTCAGCCTCTATTTTGCCCTCTGGATCTAAAACATCAGGGCAGTTTTCCTTGAGAATTTCTTGAAGGGTGATTTCTAGGTTCTTTTCCTTGATCATGGCTTTCAGGTAGTCCAATAATTTTTAAATTGTCTCTCCTGGATCTATTCTCCAGGTCAGTGGTTTTTCCCATGAGATATTTCACATTGCCTTCTAATCTTTCATTTGTTTGGATCTGCTTAACAGCATCTTGATTTCTCATAAAGTCATTAGCTTCCATTTGCTCCAGTCTAACTCTGAAGGAATGAATCTCCTCAGTGAACTTTTGAGATTCTTTTTCCATCTGACAAATTTGACTTTTTAAGGCATTCTTCTCCTCATTGCCCTTTTGGGCCTCCTTTGCCATTCGAGTCAGTCTATTTTTTAAGGTGTTATTTTCCTCAGTCAGGCTGTTGACCCTCATTTCATACTTTTCCTGCATCCTTCTCATTTCTCTTTCCAATTTTTCCTCCACTTCTCTTATTTGAATTTTAAAGTCCTTCTAAAGGTCCTCTATGGCCTGCAACCCACTCATGTTTTCCCCTGGGGCTTTTGGAGCAGGACTTCTAACCTCACAGTCGTTTTCCCGCTCTATGCGCCCAAAATAGGAGTCTAGGGTTGCATTTTTCTGTTTCCTTTTCCTTGGCATGTTGCCACTTAATTACTTGACTTTTGGGCTTGTTGGCACACTATGGCTTTAAGGCCAGATAGAGGAATTTTCGTCCCGAACATGTGGGGGGCAACTTCTGTTTCTGGCAAGCTGTAAACCCACCCACAATTTCCACCCTAGATCACAATCCAGATCCAGGGAGGTTAAAGCAAGAGCAATTACCCCCCAAGACTGATGGCTGGATCTCCCTACAATTTGCAGGCCGGGAGCTGGAGCTGCCTCTGAAAACTACAAAATGGTGTGTCTCCTCAGTGGCGTCCAGCCCCCAGGGGAGGGAGCCGACGAATTTTGGGGGGAATCTGGGGGCAAAGTGGCTTGGATGAGCTGTTTCTACTCCACCATCTTGGCCCCGCCCCCAACAACAAATTATCTTAGAAATCAAAATTTAGTGTAGAGCCAAGATGGCCGAGTAGAAACAGCAAGTCCAAGGCACTCTGCCCCCACATGACCACGAAACTATGTAAAAGGGGTCTCTGAACAACTTCTGGAGCCCCAGCACCCACAGAACGACACAGAGAAGCTAACCTCCCACTGAGGACAGCCGAGCAGCCCTGCAGGAAGTATCAGCACAGTGCTCTGGGAGCTGGCAGTGCAGCCCACAGAGCACAGAGAGCCGAGCCCAGGTCTGCCTGAGCCGTGGTTTTACCCCCAGAGTGGCCAGGTCAGCAGCCAGCTGGAGGGACCCCAGAACACCAGCTGCTGTGGCGATTACAGAAGTATCAACACAGACAAAGTGAGAGGTTAGTGCCCTATGGACTTTGTGACCAGTATTTGGGGAACGCATCAGCTTCCTCCCCTGGGGGCTAGAAGACCCTGAGGAGACACACTATTGTGTAGTTTTCAGAGGCAGCTCCAGCTCCTGGCCTGCGAACTGTAGGGAGATCCAGCGATCAGTATTGGGGGGTAATCGCTCTTGCTTTAACCTCCCTGGATCTGGATTGTGGTCTGGGGGAGAGGTCATGGGGTGGATATCCAGCTTGCCAGAAACAGAAGTTGTCCCCCCACACGTTTGGTAACAAAGCTCCCCTGTCTGGTGGCAGAGTCATACTGGAGCAACAATCCCAAAAGTCAAGTAATTAAGTGGCAACATGCCAAGGCAAAGGGAACAAATTAAACAGAAAAATGCAACCCTAGACTCCTATTTTGGGGGCATAGAGTGGGAAAAGGACTGTGAGGTCAGAAGTCCTGCTCCCAAAGCCCCAGGAGAAAACATGAGCAGGTTGCAGGCCATAGAGGACCTTAAGAAGGACTTTAAAAATCAAATAAGAGAAGTGGAGGAAAAATTAGAAAGAGAAATGAGAAGGATGCAGGAAAAGTATGAAATGAGGGTCAACAGCCTGACTGAGGAAAACAACACCTTAAAAAATAGACTAACTGAAATGGCAAAGGAGGCCCAAAAAGGCAATGAGGAGAAGAATGCCTTAAAAAGTCGAATTTGCCAGATGGAAAAAGAATCTCAAAAGTTCACTGAGGAGATTCATTCCTTTAGAGTTAGACTGGAGCAAATGGAAGCTAGTGATTTTATGAGAAATCAAGATGCTGTTAAGCAGATCCAAACAAATGAAAGATTAGAAGGCAATGTGAAATATCTCATGGGAAAAACTACTGACCTGGAAAATAGATCCAGGGGAGACAATTTAAAAATTATTGGACTACCTGAAAGCCATGATCAAAGAAAGAACCTAGAAATCACCCTTCAAGAAATTCTCAAGGAAAACTGCCCTGAAGTTTTAGATCCAGAGGGCAAAATAGAGGTTGAAAGAATCCACAGATCACCTCCTGAAAAAGATCCCCAAAAGAAAACTCCCAGGAATATTATAGCCAGGTTCCAGAATCCCCAGATCAAGGAGAAAACACTCCAAGCAGCCAGGAAGAAACAATTTCAATATTGTGGAAACACAATCAGAATAGCCCAGGACCTGGCAGCTTCTACACTGAGGGATCGAAGGGCAAGGAATATGATATTCCAGAGGGCAAAAGAAGTGGGAATGAACCCAAGGGTCACCTACCCAGCAAAACTGAGTATTTTGTTTCAGGGGAAAATATGGTCATCCAGTGGAATAGAGGACTTTCAAGCATTCTTGAGGAAAAAACCAGAGTTGAATAGAAAATTTGACATCCAGACACAAGAAGTAAGAGATGCCTGAGAAGGTAATCAGGGAAAAGAAATCAAAAGGAACTTAACAAAGTTGAACTATTTACATTCCTATATGGAAAAGCAATAACTGTGACTGATGATCTTTCTCACTATGAAAATAATGGAAGAAAGGGGTGTGTTCATATGAATACATATGTGAATGTGTGTGTATATGGTAACAGTTATATATGGACAGAGGGCATAGGTTGAATTTGTTTGGAAGGGAGAATACTCAAGGGATGAAATTATGAGGTGAGAGAGGAAAGTGGCAAGAGGAGAAGGGGAGACACAGGGTAGGGCAAACTATCCCATGTAGAAGAAGCAAGGGGAAGTGGAGAATAAGGAAGGCTAAAAAGGCAAAACCACATTCACATTGAATTTGTTTCAGGGAGAAAATGGCATACATACTAAATGGGATATCTCAACCTGCAGCAGGATAGGGGGAAGAGGGATGAGAGGAGGGATGATGGATGGGAGGGCATCCTTGGGGTGAGGGGAGGTTGGAAGTACCCAGTATAGAAGAGGGACAGGATCATGTAGGGAATGGACCAGGTGGGGGGTGGGATGAGTGGGAGGGAATTTTAAGCAGCCTTGTACAATATATCTACTATGATAATGTTTTGCATAGCTAGACATGTAGAACATATACTGAATTACTTATCTCCCAAGAAGGAATGGGTGACAAGGGAGGAAGGAAATGGATCTGAAATGAGAGGTCGTAACATTAAATGTTTCAAATATATATAAATACCATTATTAATACTCTTTTGCTTGTAATAGGGAGATAAGATGTGCAGGCATTGGGACACAACGATTCACCTTCCTCCAATGGAAAAGTCAGTGGGGGTATGGGAGAAGGTATGGGAGAGAGCAGATTGGAGGAAGCGATATCTTGTGGGACTACTATTTTGGGAGGTTGGTTAGGGGAATAATGGGGGGGGAATGATTGTAACTCAAAATCTGGCGGAAATGAATGATGTAAAACAGAAGTTAATAAAGCATTTTTTTAAAAAAAACAGCCGAATTTGCCAGATGAAAAAAGAATCTCAAAAGTTCACTGAGGAAATTCATTCCTTCAGAGTTAGACTGGAGCAAATGGAAGCTAATGATTTTATGAGAAATCAAGATGCTGTTAAGCAGATCCAGACAAATGAAAGATTAGAAGGCAATGTGAAATATCTCATGGGAAAAACCACTGACCTGGAAAATAGATCCAGGAGAGACAATTTAAAAATTATTGGCCTACCTGAAAGCCATGATCAAAGAAAGAACCTAGAAATCATCCTTCAAGTAATTCTCAAGGAAAATTGCCCTGATGTTTTAGATCCAGAGGGCAAAATAGAAGTTGAAAGAATCCACAGATCACTTCCTGAAAAAATCCCCAAAAGAAAACACCCAGGAATATTATAGCCAGGTTCCAGAATCCCCAGATCAAGGAGAAAATACTCCAAGCAGCCAGGAAGAAACAATTTCAATATTGTGGAAACACAATCAGAATAGCCCAGGACCTGGCAGCTTCTACACTGAGGGATTGAAGGGCATGGAATATGATATTCCAGAGGGCAAAAGAACTGGGAATGAACCCAAGGGTCACCTACCCAGCAAAACTGAGTATTTTGTTTCAGGGAAAATATGGTCATTCAGTGGAATAGAGGACTTTCAAGCATTCTTGAGGAAAAAACTAGAGTTGAATAGAAAATTTGACATCCAGACGCAAGAAGTAAGAGATGCCTGAGAAGGTAATCAGGGAAAAGAAATCAAAAGGAACTTATCAAAGTTGAACTATTTACATTCCTACATGGAAAAACAATTACTGTGACTGATGAAATCTTTCTCAGTATGAAAATAATGGTAGAAGGGTGTATGGTCATTTGAATACATATGTGAATGGGTGTATATATGTTTACTGTTATACATGGATAGAGGGCATAGGTTGAATTTGTTGGGAAGGGATGATACTCAAGGGGTGAAATTATGAGGTGAGAGAGGCAAGTGGCAAGAGGAGACAGGGAGAAATAGGCTAGGGCAAACTATCTCATGTAGAAGAAGCAAGGGGAAGTGGCTGCAGGGGAGGGGAAAAATAGGAAGGCAAAAAGCCAAAACCACATTCTCATTTAATTTGATTCAGGGAGAGAATGACATACATACTAAATGGGATATCTCATCCTGCAGCAGTATAGGGGGAAAGCAGATGAGAGGAGGGATGATGGATGGGAGGGCATTCTTGGGGGGAGGGGAGGTTGGAAGTACCCACTATAGAAGAGGGACAGAATCAAGTAGGGAATGGATCAGGTGGGGGGTGGGATGGGTGGGAGGGTATTATAAGCAGCCTTGTACAATATATCTACTATGGTAATGTTTTGCATAGCTAGACATGTACAACATATACTGAATTACTTATCATTACA
Organism: Gymnobelideus leadbeateri; assembly: GCA_011680675.1. Taxonomy (NCBI): domain Eukaryota; kingdom Metazoa; phylum Chordata; class Mammalia; order Diprotodontia; family Petauridae; genus Gymnobelideus; species Gymnobelideus leadbeateri. The sequence goes on from WOXC01004719.1 coordinate 22,252, forward strand.
GAGGGAATGGGTGACAAGGGAGGAAGGAAATGGATCTGAAATTAAGGTTTTAAAATTAAATGTTTCAAATATATATAAATTCTATCATTAATACTCTTTTGTATGGGAGAAGATATGGGAGAGAGCAGATTGGAGGAAGTGATATCTTGTGGGACTGCTATTCTGGGATGGTGGGTAAGGGAAAAACGGGGGAAAAATTGTAACCCCAAATCTGACGGAAATGAATGATATAAAACAGAAGTTAATAAAGCATTTGTTTAATAATAAAAAAAAGAAATCAAAATTTAGTAGGCCCTCTAAAACTCACATGAAATTTTTCAAAATATTTCTTCTAAAAGTATTTACCCTTCTTTAAAAACAGTTTAAATTCCATCGTGATGTTAAGAGGAATAGTCACTAAGCTTTTATGAAGAAAATTAATTGAAAATTTTAAAGAATATCTCTTTCTTCTTCCTTAAAGCAAAAATTAACCTTTTAAAATTGGAATTCATTAAACCAAATGTCCTTAAGTAACATAAATTCCTAAGGTATTATACAGAATTCCTAGACCACAAAGTTCCTTTGTCAAAAAGGTGTTTGTAATGGAGAGATTGCTTTTCATAAGCCAAGAAGAACATACCCGAATAAATTAGTCTTATCACAATAGCAAGGTTTACTAGGCTTTTAAAATATACTCAGTATCTTTTCTTTCATTTGTCTTTTTTGTACAGTCTTAATCTAACATCTAGATTATGAGAGACATTGCTTTTTCAACAACATAGCTGAACAATTCTCTAAACATTATTGTGTATTTAACACTCAAAACAACCCATTGTCAATTTAGGTGAATGCATTTCTAAATTACCTTGTACAGAGAATCATTTATCTCATCATTAATAATGTGGAAATTATAACTTTAAACCACTGTACACATCCTCATAATAGTCAATATTTCAAATGGACAATCTGCTATCATAGTAACCATCTGCAATATCAGTGCCACTTGTTTATAATCAGACATAACAGTATCAAATTATCAAGTTTTCATCACACTCAAAAAATCCCTATTCACATGCAACACAACCCAGATTTAAAAAAAAAAATTGCGGTAACACCATTTCTACTTCATATTGATTTTTCAAATTTTATAAACTAAGTAAACTTTTAGAAATACAATACAAGAAATACAGTAGTAATACAAACAATGAATCTCAACCTTGATTATTTTTTCCTTTACAAATTAGGAAACAGGTCAATCAGAGATAAAATAGCTTGCCAAAAGTTGATACATTTTGGAGCTAGAACAGAGAAGAGTTTACTTAGAGCAGAGGCTGGCTTCCCATTGGTGATATTTCATGGAGGCAGGGCTTAAGGAATGCTCAACACAGGCCAGATCCATCCACCTCTCCCTTCCTGCCCCCAACTGCAGAATTTACTGAGCCTGGGGCATTTTGCAGCTGGGGGCAGGGTGGGCAGAAAGTACAGGACTTGTTGACATTTCCAAGCTTGCATTTCCAAGGCTAGATCCCTGGGCTACAAGGTGCCCAAGGGCACAGGGCAGTTAGGGCTACTTCCAGTCTGCAAGTGTTATCTCTCCCCTCCTTTTGCCAGGTGGGGAAGGGTGATTTAAATTTTCCCTACAATCTCCTGCATTCTGTTCTCTTAATCTGATCTGGGATGACAAGGATTAACAATTTATGCCTGTTAAAAATCCCCATACTGAGATACCCTCTTCACTCCTGGGAGGGACTGGGGGATGCTGAATTATCAGGATTGGGAGGAGGTGTATTAGCACTGTGAGCTTCTATCTACCTAATTTCAGAAGTTTTCTCCACTAATTCCAATATAATCAATTTTCAACTTCTTTATGATTAATAACAGAATCTGCTAAAATGTTTTTTTTTAATATATCTAACATTTCATTGTAGTTCCAGATTGGCCAGACAAGAATCTACAAGGAAAAGAGACTTACAGATTTGTTTGTTTGGTTCTGTAACTGTGGCCCTTAGAAATCTCTGACTGCCTGCATTTTAAATCTTATAAGATAACAGACCCTTTCACCTCACACATGATACAGACAAAGAGATGCACACTTTGACAGACAAATTGACAGGATGAATACAAATACAAAGTTCACAATTAATGGTGGTGGTAGGGAACCTATGGGGGCAGGGATTAGAGGCTTGCTAGAAATCTGTATCTTGAATTGGCTATTATTTTTTAAGGATTCAAGACCTGACACAGTAGAAATGGATGGGGATCCTGCAACCTTTACACCCTTATAGTCTTTGGTGGGGGGTGGGGTTGGTGCCCCTGGTATTTCTGACTTTCCATAACCTTGAGGCAGGTCTTACATTCATATTTCCAATACTCTGGTTTCTAACAATAGTAACAGATACCAGGTTTACTGTCCCTTAGCACATTAAGGGTGGGGTATACATTTGAGATGGGAGTTATTTGAAGCTCCCTTGTTGCTTCAGGGACCTCCTCAGTCTGTGTTGCTAGTGTTTTGGCAAACTGGGAGGTAAACTCAGTTATAATCTGCAAGAAGCCCTTAAAGAAAAGGTGGGAGGCAGGAAGCAAGGAATAGGGTAGAGGAGGAGTGGGGTTCAGAGGAGAAAGATCTACTGGGGATGTTAGGGAAGAGGAGAGTGTGGGGTAGAAGGAATTAGCCAGAAATAGGAGTGGTACTGAAATAATTTCACAAGCCTTAAGGGAAGAGACTGTTTGTGAATTTTGTTCTTGCTTAGCCATCTTGAGCAAACCCATGGTGAAAACATTTCCACTCCTTTCTAGATGTTTTGTTGGACTTTAAATAAAATAACTTTGACCAGTCCAAAAGAGCCCAATTGTGGCCAGTATAATTTGGGTTATCTTTAGTGGACTAATACTAGCACTGGCAAATACTTGCTTAAACTACCACCAACTTTGGCACTACTTGTGCTAATTTTCCAGAGATTGATCTGTATTTTCCATGGGATCTACGTAAAGCGTTTGACTGCAGACTTGATTTCTGACCCCCTGAGCTAGCTTTAAAGGGAAATTTTGGACTTCAAACTAGTGGGAGTCCTTTAGAAGCTGGAAATGTGGAACTTAATTTCTGTCAAAGTTAAGACTCCAAGAAAAATGAATCCTGAGACACCTGAGCCATTACTGTTGACAAGGTGGGGTGTGTTCAGGCCACCATTGGGAAAATAGTTCCACAGAGTATTTTTTAACCTTTGAGAGTAATCACATCCCTCACCATCCAATCTGAAGTTCTATAAATACCAAGCAGGTGAGGCGTGGGGACAGGAAAAGAAAGGATAGCATAGGAGTTGTACTAATCTGTAAGAAAAGACTCACTGAATAAATGAGTACTGTCTAAACATTAATATCTATCATGTAAAAACAAAATGTTTTAATAGGGTGCAGAGATAAAACTCTGTCAGTTTAGGAGCCTTGGTGAATTCCCATATACCTGACAATATGTCATCTTGCTACTACTCCGCAATACCTGCCCACCTCCCCCAGATTCACCAAATATATTTGGGACACAGTGTACTGGATTAATCATTTATTAGACATTTGCAGGCAAGAGTCCTGCCTGTGATAAGGCAGAGCATGGAGGGGAAGAGCATCCTCCTTGAGTTTGGAGGAGAGAACAGATAACCAGTAGAAATTTTCATCATCCATGTTAACAGTTCTTTGGAGGAAGTAGGACTGGTTCACAGAAACACAGGAATATTTCATCCTACGAATTCCTGTGAGATAGTGAAAGAATTTTGGTTATATAATATCATAAAGTGACTTAGGAATTGGAAATAAGAGGTAGAGCTTGGCACAAAGATGAAAAATTCATATCCTGGAGGTAATTTTGACTCATGAGAAGGTAGTTAGGGAAGCATAGACTTCAAGAGATTCAGTAATGTTGTCTGAGATGAGTAGGAAACCCATTGTGAATGGAATTTGATAAAAATGAAAAAGCAGCCAAATAAAAAACCCTTATTCCTTTAACCCTCAGACTAGGAAACAAAGATAGACAACTTTAGGCTGTTGAGAAGAAAAAAATCCTTCTTGAATTAGATGGATTATAAATCCAGATTGTCACTCCAATCACTGCCCCAAAATCCCACGTGCATGTTCACCCCATTTCCTGCCACTGAAACTCCTTCACATCATTTTCCCGTTTGATTCCTTTCCATACCTTCCTCCAAGCCTCATCCCTCATCCCTGTTCCACATTCTCATATCAATCTTATACACATCAACTTTTGGAAAATAGAAAAGAGAGAAGGGACAGAATTAAAATAGCCCTTAAGGAAAAAAGAGTGTGAATCACCCTCACTCCCCCACCTTAATCGCTTTGTTTACTAAAAAATGTCTGGATAACCAAGGGCAAGTCAAGCACTGCTGAAGACTCTAATAGTACCCAAAATTCAGTAGGGTCTCACAAGTTGATCTATACCTGTCCCACTTTATGTAGTTGGAAACCAGAGCAACCTTCTCTGGTTTTCTAAAGAAATATCACTTTCAGGCAATAATCCCATAGTTTAAGAAAACAAACCTGCCTTCCAGGGTGAAGTTCTATACGCTTCTGACATCGATCTGTGGAAACAAAACAGGATATCAATGATTTTCCAGCATGAATCCTTCTCAAAGCTTTTTGTCACTATCCCAGAAGAAAAGGTAAATAATATTATCTGGCAGAGGACATGAGGAGTCAACAGGAGCTGTTTCCATTCTATAGAATTCCTTCCCAGTCAATACTAAGAGAAAAAGGAGGAATATGAAATAAATATGAGCAGAGCTTACCATCATTAGACAGGTCTCTAATTTGATCCTTCTTAATTCCAAAACTTTTACATATTTCCTCAAATTTCTTCTTTATTTCATCTGGCAGATTTGGCTTCCGACCTGTAGTTAGGGTGAAAGTGAAAATGGCTTCTAAGTCTTTCTCACTGATCACTTTTAACAATACATAGAAAAGGAGGTAGCTAGATGAATGTGGATGCAGAAAACAGGGGAAAGGGCCTTTGATTTGGGTGACTAAGCTGATAACTTTGGGATTTGGAACTATCACATTACCCCAGGATTTGATGCACCTATTAATAAAGGAGGAAAGAAAAATCCCTGTTGACTCACAGTAAGTCAATCAACGAGCCTTTATTAAGCACCTACTATGTGCCAAGTACAATATGAGACACTAGTGATGCAAAGACAAAGGAGAGCTAGTCCTTTCCTTCAAGGAGTTGACAGCCTACTGGAAAGAAAAATCTTTAAAAATAAGTAAATGCAGGTGTGACCCCCTGGGTTTATAAGGTCTAAACAGCTATTACATAAGAAACATGAAAGATAAATAAAAAGTAAATTTTCATGGGGGAATAGAGAATCCAGAGGGTGGAGATGAGATTGCAGGGGAACCCAGCCTGGGGGACCAACACTCATCTCAGAGACAGAGAGACTAGTAGGGATTAGGAGAAAATCTGGGATGTCAGAGAAACATAGGATAGGATGGCATTGCTGAAACCATTAGGATTCCTGAGGTTTTAACCACTGATTACTCATCATCTTTCTCCACATTCCCTCCATGTTTCCCAAAGAGACCCTTAGGGTGTAAAACCTTTACCTGATAGTACTCTGTCCAAAGGGAATTTAAATTTTAATCCCTCAAACTTTTTAATTTTGCTTTTTTTCTCTTAAAGAAGAGCCTTTACCTTAAATCACTCAGGCTTTCATCAATTGGCCAAAAATAGGTCCCAGACCAAGCCCAACTTGGTCATTGTTTGGACCCTGATTGACTCAGAATGACTGTTTTGACCAGAAACACTGAAAGTCTTACTGTGCCAGGCTTTGCCTTATTTCTTATTAAGCCTTACTCACTGAATGGATGCTACCTCAGTCAAACTGAGACCTACTAAAGATCTTAGTTTGAAAAGGCCAAGGTCATCTCCAGTTTTCCTGATCAATATTTGAGCACTGGATGCAGATGGACCCAAGGAGAAAATGAGGCTGGTAAATTTGAACCACCCTCTGTCACTTATATCCAATTCATTTAAGTGTTGTGTCATCATGTCCTTGATATCATGGTTCTCTTCCAGAATGAAGCACAAACACCTGCTGTAGCAGCACTCCAAGGAGGAGTGTGTCCTTTGCAAAGTTTATTTCTATTTCTATTTCTTAGAAGGTTTTACCTTCCTACTTACCTGACTTTAAAATCTGATTTTAGGACAAACATGATTAAGTATTCTATTGCCCACCTATATGTATCATTCACTGAGAACAGCCCAAAATGACAAGAGTGGAGCAACCAGGAGGAAAGAGAAAAAGATTTAATGGTTCTATATTAGGCCAGCGGCCTACCTCCTGACATTTCATTTCCTAACTAGAGGTATGGGGAGAACAACAGAAAATAATTAATACTTATCTAACATTTTTTAGAACAGAGCAAAAGAAAAATTTACCCTGTGACCTCGTTCTGACTCTGTCTTTCTGTCTCTCTTTCTCTGTCACTGTCCTTTTCTCTCTGTCTGTTTGTCTCTCTCATCATTTCTTTATGCCAAATATTCTAGTTATTGATATGAAGATAAAAATGAATGGACCTGGCTCTTACAAAGCTTGAATTTTATTGTAGGATCAGAGCTACCTGCAGAGGTTCCTGAAGGAGGCTCAAGATTGACAGTTTGCAGTACTGGGAAGCTATTTTCCCCTCTTATCTCAGGCATTGCAAATTTTAGTCAAATACACCACCAAAGCTACAATGAGGCAATTAATTTTCCTTTACTACACTTATCATGAAATAGAGAAGGGGAAAAGTATTAATGCAGGATCATAGGTTACATACCATAGAGTACTGCCCAAGTGGTCACCTCTCCATGTTTGGTATTATAGATGACAAACACCACATGTTTAGAGTCCAAACTTTGAACAGAAAAATCATTAAATCCATCATCTGTGAAGCCATTGAAAGGTTAAGTTAGAATTTTGAAAGTACAGGAGAAAAGGTTAAAGGCTTGAGACTTATTAATAGTTAAACTTCATGCAAAGGTCTTTCCCAGGGTTTTCTGGAAACTTCAATTCCATCATAAACCCTGCCATTCCAACCAAACTGCAATTTTGTTGACAGACCTATACTTTTTTCAACATCCCTCTTATCTACCTCTAGAGTCACAAAATGCTGGAAATGGAAGGAACTTTGGAAACCATCGAGTCCAACTACCTCACTTTATTGATGAGGGAAACTGAGGCCAGGGCAGAGAAAACACTTATGCAAGGCCACACAGTAAGTTATTTTCCATTTCAATCTGGGCTAATCAGACCTCTGGACCTCTGTAAGGAAGGAGGAAGCAAGAAGATCAAAGTTTCTGATCAAGGCTTTTCACAGTGAAGTCATTATGGAATTAAGACATAGTAGGCAAAAGGGATCAGCACAAAGGCATATTTTCATTTACTGTCTGACCATTATCCACTTCTTTGTTAATCCCTGGGTCCATTAATTCATTTCACAATAATATTGAGATGCTCATTTATACTTACATATGAAATGTGCTTCACCATCTTCTCCTCTGAAAGCAGCCAAAGAAAGTGGAATGCATTTGCCATTTTCCCTAGAAATAAAGATTAAGATTGCAAGAACAACTCATTTTGGCAAAGGAAATTTTTACTACATACTCTGATGCATTAATTTTAATTTTATCTGTAAAATATATATAATATATATATTTTCATTTCTTACAATAACATTATAAACAATGTTGAATCTAAGGTGACTTCTCACTTCTTAGAAAGGATTAAGTTGAGTTCAGCATTTGAAAATTGTTGTATATTTTAAATGTAGTTTTAATTCTTTGAAAATCTGGAATCTCTGGTGTGGTGCATAATGATGATATCCAATTAAGGAAAATACTTTGTTAGACACAAGAACTCTCTCTGTAGTAGTTCTGCACTAAACAAAACAAAACAAAACTTTGGGATAATCACTGGGCGTTCCATAAGTCAAGAGAAGTTGGATCTGGGTTCAAATCCTGATTCTTTCCCATACTAACTGTATGAACTTGGAAAAGAAGTTCTTTTCATCTTTCAGAGTTACAATTCTCATCTCCAAAGAGGGATATTAATGTTCCACCTTTCCTCATAAGCTCATTGTGGAGAAAACCTATAACTTCTTTAAGCTGAAAGAGCTATATATAAATTAGAACTTTTTATTTTATTTTATACTCACAAGATCTCAGGAGAAGAACAAACAAAAATTGTCTCAGTTTAATCAATACAACTGAAATAATCTAAAGTATTTCATACTAAATTTAAAAAGAAAAGATTAAAAAGTATATCAGGAAAAAAGACAGGACAAGGGAGAATCAGAGCTTGGTACACCTAAAAACCTAAAAAGAACTTTGTATTTGGTAAGATTTTCTGTGAATGTGGTGGGGGGAGTAAGTTGGCAGAGATGAAATTTAAGACAATGCTATACTGTAAATTTATACCATGCCTCCAAGGGCTATGAGGTTGAATATTAATGGTAATAAAAATAAACAGATCATCATATTAAGCACCTTTTATAATATAGCTAGGAGGACACTGTCTACTAAATGAAACTGAAAGGTTTTTGTAGATACAAAATAAAATAACAAAGAAGAGAAAGGAAGCAGTCAGCTCGGAAGAAAAAAAAACTTTGAATCAAATGCATGTAATTTTAAGATGTCCAAAGTATATAGGAGACTAATCATAATATATAAGACTCAAAGCCTTTTCTTAATAGAAAAATAGTTGAAGGATATAATAATAATAACCAACATTTGTAAAGTGTTTATTATGTGCTAAATACTGTCCTGAACACTTTACATGTTTTACCTCATTTTATCAATATGCCAACCATGAGAAAGAGGTGGTATTATTATTCCCATTTTACAGATAGAGAAACTGAGACAAACAGAGGTTAAATGACTCGACTTAGGGTCACACATCTAGTTCGTGTCTGAGGCCAAATTTGCACTCAGGTCTTCCTGGCTCCAGTCCAAGTGCTCACTCCACTGAGGTACCCAGATGACCAGTGTATAAATTAAAAAAAAAATTTGCAGAAAAAATTAGACACGGTTAACAAACAAAGGGAAGAATGTTCCAAATCGCTAGTAATATGAGAAAGGCAATTTTAAAAGAATTTACTTTTTACCCAATAAATTGACATAGATGACAAAAAAAAGGAATAGCATTGTAATTGCTGGACAAAGATAGAACAAATGCATTACTGCTGGAATTCATCCAATTGATTTGGAAAATCATTTGAAATTATGCTAAGAAAAGGACTAAAATATCCACATCTTTTGACCTCTAGGTCAAATCCCAAGGCTACCCATATATCTCAAGGAGGTGTGGTTGGTTGGTTAGTTGGTTCATTCTGGACAAGGAACAAAATGACATCACTATGGTAGAGTCAAGCTTCAGTGACTCCCACTATGGCTGATCAGATCAGTACAAGCTTGGAGTTTTCTACCACAGGTGGGCACAAATAATCCATGTGAACATTTGGGGTAGATTCTCTGAATTTGTACATTTTGCTTTTTCTTTGAACTATTTCAATCCTGCTTTACTCATACAGCACAGCACCTTCTTGGATGTGGGCACACCATGCTGAGGGGGCCTGTGCCAGTCTCTTTCATGTCATACAACCAGTTTCAAACCATGTATCTTAAGGAGGCCCATGAGTAAAACAAAGACACTTTATTAAGAAAAATATTGATAGTACTTTTTGAAGTCAAACAGAATTCTAAGTAAAGCTCATGCACATTAATTGGTAAATGGCTAAATAAGGTTCTGTAAATGTGTGAGTTGAATGCCTTTCTTCCCCCTCTCTCACTCTGCTATCTGTCTTCTTAGCAGAATGGGGCTCAATGATCACATCTCTACCAGAAAATGGAGACTGGTTGCTCAGGGAGGTTTGGAACAGAAAGGAAATGGTAGTTCCCCCAGAGAGTGATTCAAAAGATCCAAACTCCACATGAAAATACTTTTAATCAACACTGCCCCTCACCACTGCACACAAGCTTCAAGTATGTGTGTAGCCTGTGAATTTCTGTTTCATTGAACAGTTGCCTTTGATGTTTATGAAACCAGCTACATCCTGAGTAATTCATCACTAATGGACATCTGGCTCAGTCTGTGTGGGTTAAAGGACCCTAGAACTATTGACCCAGTTTTTTGTCCCCACTTCCAAATCCACCAACCAACACAGGCAGCACTTACTTTTTGAAGAATTCACCACTTAGAAGACCATGATGTTCACTGATACTTATCACAAACAGCTCATAGATACCTTCTTCCTCTATCTTAGATGTTACATTTGAGGCCAATCCAACAGTGAACCACTTTCCAGTAATCTGTGGGAAGGTTTTGATATGAGAATTGAAAAAAGACCCCTCTTGTCTCATAAGCCCAGTCTTTTTAAGCTGGGAAAGACCATAGTCCAAATTCGTCATTTTACAAGTGAGGAAAATGAAGCCTCAAAGGTGAAATATATCTTTACCCCAATCCTAAATGCTTCATATATTATCTTCATATTATATCAAGAAACTCATGAGACTAGGAGTTAGGAAATTTGAATTCTAGTCTGACTCTGATACTAACTCACTCTGACTTTTGGCAAGTTATTAACCTTTCAGTGTCCTGGTTTGCTCAATTGTCCAATGGGTCTAATATTAGCGCTGTGTGGTTCATGGCATTATTCTAGTGATAACATTTTTCCCTCCCTCTTACTATGTATCTTGGATTTTGATATGACTGGCAATTTCTTAAATTATTTGGGGATTGGGGAGAGAGATTGCCACAGGAACACACAAATCCTTTGCTGGGATCCTAACAAAAGTTCTCCCTTATTATTTATGAAAGACTTGTGTTCATTCTGTGACTCTAAGCACTCATGATCCTAAAGGACTGCATTTCCTTCTACTCTACCTGAATATGAGATAACACCGCATCACAGAACTTACCTGGCATCTAATCCCAGTATATGTGCAGAACAAAAACACTCAAGCTACCATCTGAATCCTAATGGCAAAATTGTTTTAAATGACAGGGCATGGAAAAGGAGTCTTGGTGGGATTTGGAGTCTCATTTACAATTGCAATGAGAAGCAGAGAGTATAGATTTCGATTTCAGTTGTTTATTTTTTTCTTAAGCAATGGCATCTCAGGATTTCAGCAACTTAAAGTAAGAAAACTTCGAGACCATGCAGTGTACCCCTTCATTTCTCAGATGCAGAATTTGTTCTAGGGTTTATACTGTGCTTAATGAGAGTTCATTGCCATTTTTATTTTAGTTACATAAAAGAAATGGCACATGGGCACACACTCATGTGTAATTTCATATTTTCTGCTGACTGTAATCATTGATGTATGACGTAATTATTGGGAAAGACAATTTTGAGTGAGGAAACATAAATGTGCATCTTTTACTTTCAGCTGCAAGTCCTGTTTTTGCTTTGTTCTGCCCAAAGAGGTCCTATTTTCCTTGTTCATTACCCCCACACCTTTGCCAGACATCTATATCAACCTGTTGCCATTCTTGCTTACTTACCTTGTTAGGATCTTCTATATTGTTTTCGAGGGCATGGAGGTCACAGACTAGGGTCAGCCCCACAGTCAGCAGTAGTATCTTCATCTTCTGAAAGATTTGTATTTGATGCTTCAGCAGTCCCTTAATGAGGGAGGATTCTGATGAATACTCTGGCTCTCTGGTCAGCTGACTTTATACCTCTCTCTGGGGCTGTTTCCTGATGATGTGGCACTGAAGGGACAGTAATCCTTCAAACAATGTTATTCAGATTTACTATCCAGTTAGTGACTGTTAGTCAAAGATCTCAAGGACAGATTAGTAAAATACTTCTTGACAAAAAAACTGACAATTCTGAAATACAAATTTCCAAGATCAACAGCCAGTGTTAGATTTGGCCAGATTCTTCAGATCAACTCCGTGTTTATCCTGACACCAGAAAATACAGTTCCTATGTTTTTTATCCTTGTGTCAGTGAGGCAATTACATTCTCAGAAACGATTACTCAGAGGGCACCATTTTTTAAAAGCATTGAAACTTGCTTTCAATACACCTAAAGTACAGTCAATTTGGTCTTAGGTAAGGTGAGAAGAGTGCCCAAATAAAGAAATATTCCTCATCAGTATCTGGGAAATTTCTGTCTAGTTGTAGAAATAATTCAATAAACATCTTTTAAGTATCAATTGTTTGAAGAGCACAATTGTAGTCCCTGATCAAAATGAAATGCTTGGACTTGATCTCCTTGTGGTGCTTACAGATAAATACACAATAAAACATTCTAAGGACATTCTTTTTTTAAAAAAAACTATTTTTAGTTTTCAACATTCATTTATACAAGATTTTGAATTAAAAGTTTTTTCTCCATCTTTCCCCTACTACCCACCCCAAGATAGTGAGCCTACTGAATACCCCTTCCCCCAATCTGTTCTCACTTATATCCTCTCCCATTTCCCCTCTAACTTTCTAGTAAGGCAAGATGGATTTCTATAACCCAATGCCCGTACATCTTGTTTCCAAGTTGCAGATAAAAAATCAAATTTTTTAACGTTTGTTTTTAAAACTTTGATTTCCAGATTCTTTCTTTTTTCCCTCCTCACCCATCTCCACTGGGAAGTTAAGCAATTCAATATAGGCTGTACTTGTGTAGTTACACAAAACATTTCCATAGTAGTTATATTGTTAAAGACTAACTATATTTCCTTCCATACTATCCCCCCCCACTTATTCTATTTTCTACTTTGACCCTGTCCCTTTTCAAAAGTGTTTGCTTCTAACAACACTCTACCCCAATCTGCCCTCCCTTCTATCATCGCCCCACTTATCCCCTTCCCCTGTACTTTCCTATAGGGTAAGATACACAAATGAGTGTGTATGTTATTCCTCCTTAAGCCAAATTCAATGAGAGTAAGGTTGGCCCATTCTCTTTCACCTTCCTGCCCTTCCCTTCCATTGTAACAGTTTTCTCCTGCTTCTTTTATATGAGAAAATTTACCCTATTCTATCTCTTCCTTTCTCCTTCTATCATTATATTCCTCTTTTACCTCTTAATTTTATTTTTTAGATATAATCCCTTCCTATTCAAATGATCCTGTGCCTTCTGTCTGTGCATACATGTACACACATATATACACATTCCCGTATATATATTTATACACACATACACTCTCCTATACATACATATATGTACACACACACACACACACACACATACACATATATATTCCCTTCAACTATACTCATGCTGAGAAAAGTCTCACAAGCTACAATTATCATATTTCCATGTAGGAATGTAAATACTTTGCACATATGAATGTAAATACTTCGAATTTAATAAGTTCCTTGTGATTTGTTTTTCTCATGCTTGTAACTTCTCATGCTTCTCTTGATTTTTGTATTTAAAAGTCAAATTTTCTGTTCAGCTCTGGTATCATCATCAAGAATACGTGAGGGGTGGCTGGGTGGCACCATGAATAGAGCACTGGCCCTGGAGTGAGGAGGATCTGAGTTCAAACTGGCCTCAGACACTTAACACTTAGTAGGCATGTGACCTTGGACAAGTCACTTAACTCCAATTGCCCTGTCTTCCCCAGTCTGAAGGGGCAAGATAACCCCCTATGTGAGGAATAAGATTATACAAACCAAGGCCCCAACTCAATATGACCCTTCTATTACCCTGGGCTGTCTGGGAACAGAGGATCCTGAGAACATGAGTACTGCTCCTCTCCTGGGACCCTGGCCAAGTCCTTGAGAAAAGATATGATAACTACCTAACTCCTGAAACTAGCCATTCCAAGGAAACCTGGTTCTTGGAGGGGGGGGCGGGGTTTAGAGGGATTGGCCTCCATACCAGCCCTCACACAAGATACAATGCTTGCTATAAACACCTGGCAGTATGCCTTATTTGTTCTCAGCACTACTTAAACTGTAAGAATCAGACCAAAAACTGGAACACATACACCACACACACACATATATGTACATATACATATATATGTATATATGTACATATACACATATATGTATATATATGTATATGTATATATATGTACACACACATTTACAATTCTGCTGCCTCTTATTCTGTTATCTCTGGTTTCTTTCTCACTTGCCTATATATACATATCTTGTAATATTCTCTCTTTGATCTGGGAATTCTGGAACCTGGCTACAATATTCCTAGGAGTTTTCTTTTTGGGATCATTTTCAGGAGGTGATCTATGAATTCTTTCAACCTCTACTTTGCCTTCTGGTTCTAAAACATTCAGACAATTTTCCTTGAGAATTTCTTGAAGGATGATTTCTAGATTCTTTCTTTGATCATGGCTTTCAGGTAGTCCAATAATTTTTAGATTGTCTCTCCTGGATGTATTTTCCAGGTCAGTGGTTTTTCCCATGAGTTATTTCACATCGCCTTCTAGTCTTTCATTTGTTTGTATCTGCTTAATAGCATCTTGATTTCTCATAAAGTCACTAGCTTCCAATTTCTCCAGTCTCATTGTGAAAGAATGGTTGTCCTCAGTGAGCTTTTGAGATTCTTTTTCTATCTGGTAAATTCGGCTTTTTAGGCATTCTTCTCCTCATTGCCTTTTTCAGCCTCTTTTGCCAGTTGAGTTAGTCTATTTTTTTTTTTTTTTTTGCTTTTTGGAGGGCAATTGGGGTTAAGTAACTTGCTCAAGGTCACACGGCTAGGTTTTTGTTTGTGTGTGCGTTAAGTGTCTGAGGCCAGATCCGAACTCAGGTCCTTCTGATTCCAGGGCTGACACTCTACTTACTGCGCCACCTAGCTGCCCCATGAGTTAGTCTATTTTTTAAGGTGTTATTTTCTTCAGTCAGGCTGTTGACTCTCATTTCATAATTTTCTTGCATCTTTTTCATTTCTCTTCCCAATTTTCCCCCACTTCTCTTATCTGCTTCTTAAGGTCCTCTATGGCCTATAAACCAGCTTGTATTTTCATTTGGGGCTTTTGGTGCATGATTTCTGGCCTCAGAGTCCTCTTCCTGTTCCATGTTTTGATCCTCTTTGCCCCCAAAATAGGAGTCTAATGTTGCATTTTTCTGTTTATTTTGTTTCCTTTGCCTAGGCATGTTGCCACTCAATTACTTGACTTTTGGTCTTGTTGCCACAGTAGGACTTTGCCACCAGCCAGGGGAACTTCTGTCCCAAAGGTTGGGGTTTTCTCAACTGCCGGAGGTATTAGTTGAGTGGCCTCTGTGAAGCCTCCACACACTCTGGCAAGCTGGTCACACACCCCAAGACCTCCATCCCAGACCGAAATCCAGATCCAAGAAGAGTAAAGCAAGAGTGCTTACCCCCCAGACTGATCGACGGATCCCCCTACAGTTTGCAGGCCAAGAGCTGAAGCTGCAATGTGTCAATATGCCACAAATTGTGTCAGCTCCTAAGCAGCTTCCCACTCCCAGGGGAAGAAGCTGACACATTCTCCCAACCAGTCCCAAAGTCCATAGGACACTGACTTCTCACTTTGTCCTAGGCATCTATGTGTTGATAATTCTGGAAATGCCACAGCCACTGGTGTTTTGAGGTCCCTTCAGCAGGCTACTGGTCTGGCCACCCTGGTGCTAAAACTACAACTCATGTGGGCCTGGGCTTGGCTCGCAGAGCACTGCCCTGGCCATTTCTGCCGGGCTGTTGGACTGTCCTCAGTGGGAGGGTAGCTTCTCTGTGTCATTTTCTGGGTTCTGGAGCTCCAGAGGTCGTTCAGAGTCCCCTTTTACAAAATTGTGAAGTGGTGTGGGTTGGAGCTCTGTGGAAGTGCTGTTTCTACTCCACCATCTTGACCTCCAATCTAATTTTGAAGAAATTATTCCCTTGAGTGAGTTTTGAAAATCCATTTCCATCTGAGCAATTTGACATTTTAAGGCATTCTTCTCCTCATTGCCTTTTTGGGCCTCTTTTGCATTTGAGTTAATCTATTTTAAGGTATTATTTATCTCAGTTTTTTTTGGGGGGGGGTTCTCCTTTAGCAGGCTGTTGACTTGATTTTCATGATTTTCTTGAATCATTCTCATTTCTCTTCCCAATTTTTCCTTCACTTCTCTTACTTGATTTTCAAAATCCTTCTTGAGCTCCTCCATGGCCAGTAAATAATTCATATTTTTCCTGGGATCTTTTGATGCAGGAGTCTTGACTTTTTTTGCATCTTCTGCTTCTATGTTTTGGTCATTTTGTCTGAAATAAAAGGATCCTATGGTCTTATTGTGCTTCCTGCACTTGCTCATCTTACAAGCCAATTACTTGACTTTTGACTTCTTTGTTTGTCTTTTCTGTTTCCAGAGTGGATAGAGCTGTGTCTCAAATTTGTGGGGTTTTCACAAATGTTGTCATAGATCTTAGGAGGACACCCTCTCTATAGCCAACCCCAAGAACAGGCACACTGTCACACCCAAGAACTGTGGTCCAGATCCAAGCAGGTTTAAGCAAGAGTGACTACCCTCCAAATGGTTGCTTGGTCCTCCTATGATCTGCAGACCAGGAGCTCTGGAGGCAGCTGAGTGGCAGTTGCTGTGTCTCCACCACCTCAGGCCCTGGTTCCAACAGTGTTCTACACTGACCTTTTACTTTCTTTTTGGTGTATATGGGTTCAGAAGTCTGGAACCTGCCACAGCTGCTGGTGATTCACTCTCCTGGAGTCTGCTCTAGCTCGTTTGTGCCACTGGTCAGGGCCTCCCCATATATGGGGCCACACAGCTCACTTGGGACTGAGCTTGGCTCCCAGCTCTGTGTGGTAGACCCTTCCTGTCAGCCTGTCAGGCTGCCTTCAGCAGGAGATTTGTTTCCCTCAGTCACTTTGTGTGTTCTGCAGCTCTAAAATTAAATTAGAGTTGTATTTTACAGATATTGGAGCTGGTTGGAGCAGGAGCTCAGCTAGGTTCCTGCTTTTACTCTGGCATCTTGGCTCTACCCAGAGGACATTCTTTTTTCTAGTCTTTATTTTTTAATTTGGGTTATGGAGTGCTCCCAGAGATGAAACTTGTTCTACCATTCTATCTCATTAAGTCCTTGAAAATTAATAATCATAATGAGATATCTGAGGGTGGTGAGAGGTTAAAAGATTTGGCTAAGGTCACTGTGCCAGTGATGAAGTCCTAATAAATCTGCCCCAAGTCCCAGTATTCTAACTTCATTTTGGGCCTAGCCCCCCTACCAACGAATTTTCTACCTCCAAGAATTTTCACTACTAGGAAGCCAGCCTCTACTCCAGGTAAGTTCTACACTTCTCTGTCTCAGTTGCAAAAATATATTTTATCTCTGATCTGTTTCCTGATTTGTAAAGGGAAAAATAAATATTGTTGTTATGGGATCAAAATGATATAATGATTGTAAAATATTAACATAATGAGTGGCATATGTTAGGTACATTATTATCCCTCCCTCTAACTTTGAAGTGGTTTTTTAATGCCAAGAGTGGCAAGATCATTACTTTCTATATGAGATTCAATTGATGTCACTTGAAATTCATTGTTGGGTTTCTAAAATTGCATTGCATTTCTAAAAGTTTGCTTAGTCAGTGAAATTTGAAAAAACATTATGAAGCAGAAATGGTGTTACACCAATAGTTTTAATCTGGATTGTGTTGCATGTGAATTGAGGGGGTTGTTATAAAAATTTGATAATTTAAAGCTGTTATATTTGGATTATAAACAGGTAGTAATAATACTGCTGATATTTACTATGATAACAGATTGTTCATTTAAAATCTTGACTATTATTGGAGTGGTTTAAAGTTATATTTTCCACATTACTAATGATGAGATGAATGATTCTCTGTGCAAGGTGATTTGGAAATTCATTCACCTAAGGTTTTTAAACTGTGCAGAAGTTTCTGTGTCATAGAATTTTTATTGAGCTAATGAGAAACTTTGGGGAAAAATATGTATGGATGTGGTTTTCAAGCCTACTTCATCTAAGGATGTAGTTATGTTTATTTGAAGGTTTATATATCAACAGTTTCACTCTCTGTATGAGATTCCAGAATGTAAAGTTTCTTTTTTTTTCTAATATTTACAACAGGGGCAGGTAGGTGGCACAATGATTAGAGCACTGGCCCTGGAGTCAGTAGGACCTGAGATTAAATCTGAACTCAAACACTTAATACACACAAAAAAATTAGCTTTGTGACCTTGAGCAAGTCACTTAACCCCAATTACCCTACCTTTACCCCTCCAAAAAATCAAAAAGAAAAATAAAAAAAAATAATAAAGTGGTTACAGGATTTATGTCCACAAGATTTTGAGTTACAAATTTTCTCCCCATCTTTCCCCTACCCACCATCCCAAAACAGCTATCCCATTGAATAACCCCTCCCCCAATCTGCTTTCTCCTATATCCTCCTCCATCTCCCCTCCTGCTTTCCAGTAGGGCAAGATGGATGTCCATATCCTAGTGCCCGTATATCTTATTTCCCAGTTGCATGTAATAGTAATAATAATAATAATTTTTTAAACATTTGATTTTAAAACTTTAAATTCCAGATTCGTTCCCTTCTTCTCTTATCACCCACCCTCACTGGGAAGATAAGCAATTGAATATAGGCTATACCTGTGTAGTTACACAAAACATTTCCAGAGTAGGTATATTGTGAAACACTGACTATATTTCCCTCCATCCTATCCTGACCCCCACTTATTCTATTTTCTACTTTGACCCTTACCCTTTTCAAAAGTGTGTGCTTCTAAGTATCCTCCACCCAATCTACCCTCCCTTCTATCATTCCCCCTCTTATCCCCTTCCCCCCTACTTTCCTGTAGGGTAAGATACCCATTTAGTGTGTATGTTATTCCTTCCATAAGCTAAATTCAATGAGAGTAATGTTGATCCATTCCCTTTGGCTTTCCTGTTCTTCCCCGCCATTGTAACACTTTTCCCTTGTGTTTTTTATATGAGATAATTTACCTTATCCTGTCTCTCCCAATCTCCTCTCATTATATTCCTTTCTCAGATCTTATTTTAATTTTTAAAATATCATCCCTTCCTATTAAATTGATCCTGTGCATTCTATGTATACATGTACACATAAATGTACACACACTTACATATGTATTCATATGCACACATACACTCCTATATAGACATATATATGTATGTATACATATGTTTATATTCCTTTCTATCTTCATACTGAGAAAAATTTCATAAGTTACAATTATCATTTTTCCATGTAGGAATGTAAAGAGTTCAACTTAGATAAGTTCCATAACATTTCTTTTCCTGTATACTTTATCATGCTTCTCTTGCTTCTTGTAACTGAATGTCAAATTTTCTATTTAACTCTAGTTTTTTCATCAAGAATGCTGGAAAGTTGTATTCCATTGAATGATGATATTTTCCCCTAAAACATTATATTCATTTTGGCTGGGTAAGTGATTCTTGGTTTTAATCCTACTTCCTTTGACCTCCAGAATATTATACTCCAAGAGTTTTTATCCCTTTATGTAGAAGCTGCTAGATCCTATGTTATCCTGATTGTGTTTCTACAATTTTCAAATTATTTCTTCTTGGCTGCTTGTAATATTTTCTCCTTGATCAGGAAACTCTGGAAACTGGCTATAATATTCCTAGAAATTTTCTTTTTGGAATCTTTATCAAGAAGTGATCAGTGAATTCTTTCAATTTCCACTTTGCCCTCTGGTTCTAAAATATCAGGGCAATTTTCCTTGAGAATTTCTTGAAGGATGATTGCTAAGATTTTTTTTGTCTTGCCTTTCAGATAGTCCAATAATTTTTTTCAAATGCTTTATTAACTTCCATTTTACTTCATTCATTTCTGCCAGTTTTTGTGTTACAAATTTTCTCCCTGTTTTTCCCCTACCCACCTCCCCAAAATGGCAGTCCCCCAGGATATCCTCTACTCTTATTTCCAAATTACATTTAAAGTAGTATTAATAATAGTATATTAAATATTTGGTTTTAAAATGTTGAATTTCATATTCAATCCCTTCCTCCCTTGTCACCCACCTTTACTGGGAAGATAAGCAATTTAATATAGATTGTACATGTGTAGCTAATGCAAAACATTACCATAGTAGATATATTGTAGAAGACTGATTATATTTCCCTCCCTCCTATTGCACCTCTCACTTGTTCTATTCTCTAGTTTTGTCCTCCCCTTTTCAAAAGTGTGTGCTTCCTACTTCCCTCCCACCCAGCCTGCCCTCCCTTCCATCATCCCACCTATTCTCCTGTATGGTGAGATACCCTATTTCATGTGTATGTCATTCCCTCTCTCAGACAACTTCAATGATTATAAGGTTGACCCATTCCCTTATGCCTTCCTGTTCTTCCTCTCCATTGTACCTTGTTTCTTCTAGATGAGAATGTTTGCCCCATTCTTGTATCTGAATGTCAAATTTTCTACTCAAGTCTTGTTTTTCTTCAACAATGCTTGAAAGTCCTCTAATCCACTGAATGACCTTATTTTCCCCTGAAACATGATACACAGTTATGCTGGGTAGGTCATTCTTGGTTTTAATCCCAACTCCTTTGACCTCCTGAATATCATATTACAGGCCCTTCACACCCTCAGTGGAGAAGCTGCCAGATCCTGTGTTATCTTGATTGTGTTTCCACAATCTACAAATTGTTTCTTCCCGGCTCTTTGTAATATTCTCTTCTTGATCTGGGAACTCCAGAAGCTGGCTATAATATTCCTAGGATTTTTCCTTTTGTTATCTTTTTCAGGAGGTGATCAGTGGATTCTTTCAACCTCTATTTTGTTTCCTGGTTCTAAAACCTCAGGGTAGTTTTCCTTGAGAATTTCTTGGAGGAAGATTTTTAGGTTCTTTCTTTGATCATGGCTTTCAGGTAGTCCAATAATTTTTAAATGATGTCTCCTGGATCTATTTTCCAGGTCAGTGGTTTTTCCCATGAGATATTTCACATTGCCTTCTATTCTTTCATTTGTTTGGATCTGCTTATCAGCATCTTGATTTCTCACAAAGTCACTTCCCTTTCGTCCATTCTAAATCCAAAGGAAAGATTCTCCTCAGTGAGCCTTTGAGATTCTTTTTCTATCTGGCAAATTTGGCTTTTTAAGGCATTCTTCTCCTCATTGCCTTTTTCAGCCTCTTTTGACATTTGAGTTAGTCTATTTTTTAAGGTGTTATTTTCCTCAGTCAGGCTGTTGACTCTCCTTTCATAATTTTCTTGCATCATTTTCATTTCTCTTCCCAATTTTCCTCCACTTCTCTTATCTACTTCTTAACGTCCTCTATGGCCTGTAACCATCTTGTATTTTCATTTGAAGCTTTTTGTGCATGATTTCTGACCTCACAGTCCTCCTCCTATTCCGTGCTTTGATCCTCTTTGCCCCCAAAATAGGAGTCTAATGTTGAATTTTCCTGTTTATTTTGTTTCCTTTGCCTAGGCATGTTGGTACTCAATTACTTGACTTTTGGGCTTGTTGCCACAGTAGTACTCTGCCACCAGCCAGGGTTGCTTCCAACCAAAATGCTGGGGTTTTCTCAGCTGCCAGAGGTATTAGTTGGGTGCCCTCTCTGCAGCCTCCACACATTCTGGCAAGCTTGTCACACACCCCAAGACCTCCACCCCCAACTGCAAGCCAGGTCCAAGAAGGTTAAAGCAAGAGTCATTAAGCCCCCAGACTGGTCACCTGGTCACCCTGCAGGCCAGGAGCTGAAGCTGCAATGTATCGTTGGCTGCCCAGTGGCTCCTCAGCAGGCTTCTTGACCTGGAGAAAGAGGACATTGCACTCTCCCAACTAGTGGGTCCCAAAGTGCACACTGCACTGACCTCTCACTTTGTCCTTGACTTCTATGTGTTGATAATTCTGGAACCAGCTATAGCTGCTGGTGTTCTGAAGTCCTTCCAGTTGGCTGCTGGTCAGGCTCACCCTGGGGCTAAAACCTCTGGCTCACTTGGGGCTGGGCTCAGCTCCCAGAGCCCTCTTCTGGCTGCTCCCTGCCAGGCTGCCAAGCTGTCCTCAGCAGGTGATTAGCTTCTCTGTGTCATTTTGTGGGTTCTGTAGCTCCAACGTTAGTTCAGACTCCCCTTTTACATGGAGTGGTGAAAATGGAAGCTGGAGCCGTGCAAAGTCCTGTTTCTACTCCTCCATCTTGGCTCCTTCCCCTACTCCAATAATTTTTAAATTATCTCCCCTCGATATATTTTCCAGGTCAGTTGTTTTACCAATTAGATATTTCACTTTGCCTTCTATTTTTTTAATTTGTTTGTATCTTGATTTCATTTGTTTGTATCTTGATTTCTCATAAAGTCATTAGCTTCCATATGCACCAATCTAATTATGAAGGAATTATTCTCTTCAGTGATCCCTTGAAATTCTTTTTACATCTGGCAAATTTGGCTTTTTGAGACATTTTTCTCGTCATTGACTATTTGGGTTTCTTTTGCCATTTGAGTTAGTCTATTTTTAAGGTATTATTTTCTTCACTCAAGTTGTTGACTCACTTTTCATGATTTTCTTGCATCATTCTCATTTCTCTTCCCAATTTTCCCTTCACTTCTCTTACTTGATTTTCAAAATCTTTCTTAAGCTCCTCCATGGCGTATAACAAGTTTGTATTTTTCTTAGAAGCTTTTGGTGCAGAAGGTCTGAATTCATTGTGTTCCTCCCATTACATGCTTTGATCCTTTTTTGTCCCCAAAAAAGGTATCTAAGATTTTATTGCTATGCTTGCTTTGCTTCCTTTGTTTGCTCATGTTGCCACTCAATTAATTGACTTTTGAGCTTTTTGTGACAGGAGAACTCTGATTCCAGAGAGTAGAGCTTTGTCCCAAATTACTGGGGTTTCTGCAGCTGCTGAAGCTATTAGTTGGGTGCCCTATCTGCAACCTCCACAAGTTCTGGTTCACTGGCCACACACCCCAGGACCTCCATCCAAGACAGTGGTCCAGATCCATGTAAGTTACAGCAATTGCAATTACCCTTCAGACTGGTCACTTGGTCCCCCTATAATCTGCAGGCCAGGAGCTCTGAAGCATATGCCCATATACCCTCCTATATAGCATATGTATATGTATGTATACATATATTTATATGTGTATACATATATATACATATATGTGCATATATATATAATATATATGTAATACATAGATACATACACACATTTATATTCCCTTCAACTTTTTTCATACTGAGAAAAGTTTCACAAATTACAATTATCATTTTTCAACATGGGAATGCAAGTAGTTCAAATTTGATAAGTTCCTTATGAATTCTTTGCCCTGTTTAACTTCTCATGCTTCTATTGTTTCTTATATCTGAATGTCAGATTTTCTATTCAACTCCAGTTGTTTCATCATGAATGCTTGAAAGTCCCCTATTCCATTGAATGACCATATTTTCCCCTGAAACATGATACTCAGTTTTGCTGAGTAAGTGACTCTTGGTTTTAATCCCAGCTCCTCTGACCTCTGGAATATCATATTCTAAGCCCTTCCATCGCTCAGTGTAGAAGCTGCCAGATCCTGTGTTATCCTGATTGTGTTTCCACAAAATTAAAATTGTTTCTTCTTCATTGCTTGTAATATTTTCTCCTTGATCTGGGAACTCCAGAATCTGGATATAATATTCCTAGGAGTTTTCTTTTTGGGATCTTTTTCAGGAGGTTATGGGTGGGTTCTTTCTACCTTTATTTTGCCCTCTGGTTCTAAAACATCAGGGCAATTTTCCTTGAGAATTTCTTAATTAAACAATTGCTTTATTAGGTTCTGGTTTATATCATTCATTTCCACTAGATTATGAGTTACATTTTCCCCCATTTTTTCCCTACCCACCACCCCAGAATAGCAGTCCCACTAGATATCCCCTCATCCAATCTGCTCTCTCCCATATCCTCTCCCATACCCCCCTCGACTTTGCCATTAGGGCAAGGTGAATCTCTGAGCCCCAATGCCTGGACATCTTATGAAACATTTAATTATAAAATTTCAATTTTCAGATCCATTCCCTTCCTCCCTTATCACCCACTCCCTCTGAGAAGATAAGCAATTCAGTATGTGTTGTACATGTATAGCTATGCAAAATATTACCATAGTAGATATGTTGTAAAAGAATGCTTATATTTCCCTCCCACCCCTCTCACCTCTCACCTGGTCCATTCCCTACTTTGATCCTGTCCCTCTTTGATAGTGGGTACTTCCAACCTCCCCTCCCCCCAGCATGCCCTCCCCTCCATCATGCCCCCTCTCATCCTCCTTTCCCCTACTCAGGAGAGTGAGTGAGGGTAAGATATTCCATTTAGTATGTATGTGATTCTCTCCTTGAGCCAACTTCAATGAGAATATGGTTTTGCCTTTTTGCCTTCCTATTCTTTCGCTCCCCTGCAACTACTTCCCCTTGCCTCTTCTACATGAGATAGTTTACCCTACCCTGTCTCTCTCCATCTCCTCTTGCCACTTTCCTCTCTCACCTCTTGACTTCACCCCTTAAGAATCATCCCTTCCTTGGGGCGGCTAAGTGGCGCAGCGAGCAGAGCGCCAGGCCTGGAGCCAGAAGGACCCGAGCTTGGATCCAGCCCCAGTCACCCAACACACAAACAAAGACCCAGCAGCGTGATCCCGGGCAAGTCACCCAACCTCAATTTCCCTCCAAAAAAAAAGAATCATCCCTTCCCATCAAATTCAACCTGTGCCCTCTATCCATGTATATCTGTGAATATATGCCAAGTACCCTTCTTCAATTATTTTCATAACGAGAAAGGTTTCATCAAACACAGTTATTGTTTTTCCATGTAGGACTGTAAATAGTCCAACTTTGATAAGTTCCTTTTGATTTCTTTTCCTTGATTACCTTCTCAAGCATCTCTTGCTTTCTGTGTGTGAATGTCAAATTTTCTATTCAACTCTGGTTTTTCCATCAAGAATGCTTGAAAGTCCTCTATTCCACTGAATCACCATATTTTCCCCTGAAACAAGATACTCAGTTTTGCTGGGTAGGTGACCCTTGGGTTCATTCCCAGATCTTTTGCCCTCTGGAATATCGTATTCCATGCCCTTCGATCCCTCAGTGTAGAAGCTGCCAGGTCCTGGGCTATTCTGATTGTGTTTCCACAATATTGAAATTGTTTCTTCCTGGCTGCTTGGAGTATTTTCTCCTTGATCTGGGAATTCTGGAACCTGGCTATAATATTCCCAGGAGTTTTCTTTTTGGGATCTTTTTCAGGAGGTGATCTGTGGATTCTTTCAACCTCTATTTTGCCCTCTGGGTCTAAAACATCAGGCAATTTTCCTTGAGAATTTCTTTAAGGATGATTTCTAGGTTCTTTCTTTGATCATGGCTTTCAGGTAGTCCAATAATTTTTAAATTATCTCTCCTGGATCTATTTTCCAGGTCAATGGTTTTTCCCATGAGATATTTCACATTGCCTTCTATTCTTTCATTTGTTTGGATCTATTTAATAGTATCTTGATTTCTCATAAAATCACTAGCTTCCATTTGCTCCAGTCTAACTCTGAAGGAATGAATCTCCTCAGTGAGCTTTTGAGATTCTTTTTCCATCTGGCAAATTCGACTTTTTAAGGCATTCTTCTCCTCATTGCCTTTCTGAGCCTCTTTTGCCATTTGAGTTAGTCTATTTTTTAAGGTGTTATTTTCCTCAGTCAGGCTGTTGACTGTCATTTCATACTTTTCTTGCATCTTTTTCATTTCTCTTCCCAAATTTTCCCCCACTTCTCTTATCTGCTTCTTAAGGTCCTCTATGGCCTGTAGCCAGCTTGTATTTTCATTTGGGGCTTTTGGTGCAGGAGTTCTGACCTCACAGTCCTCCTCCATGCTTTGAGCCTCTTTGCCCCTAAAATAGGAGTCCAATTTTGAACTTTTCTGTTTATTTTGTTTCATTTGCCTAGGCATGTTGCCACTTAATTACTTGATTTTTGGGCTTGTTGCCATAGTAGGATTCTGCCACCAGACAGGGGAGCTTCCGCCCAAACGTGGGGTCTTCACAACTTCCGCCAGTTGGGTGGCCTCTGTAAAGCCTCCACCCACTCTGGCAAGTTGTATGCCCACCCTAAACTTCCCCCCCAGACCACAATCCAGATCCAGGCAGTTTAAAGCAAAAGGGATTAACCCCCAGACTGATTGCTGGATATCCCTACAATTCGAAGACCAGGAGCCAGAGCCACTGCTGACACTGCAAAATGGCTTCTGTGCAGCTGTTTCTTCAGCAGCTTTTTGCCCCCAGGGGAGGAAGCCACGTGTTCCCCAAATACTGGTCCCAAAGTCCATAGGGCAGTAACCTCTCACTTTGTCCTAGGCATATCTGTGCTGATAATTCTGGAATCGCCACAATTGCTGGTGTTCTGGGGTCCCTCCAACCAGCTGAAGGCCCGGCCACCCTGGGGCTAAAACCGCGAACCTGGGCTCGGCTCTGCGCGCTGCGCTGTGGGTTCCCAGCGCGCTGTGCTGCCTGCTCTCAGAGCTCTGTGCTGGCCGTTCCCTGCAGGGCTGCTGGGCTGTCCTCAGCAGGAGGTTAGCTTCTCTTTGCTGTTCTGTGGGTGCTGTGGCTCCAGAAGCTGTTCGGAGTCCCCTTTCACATTATTTGAAATTTGTGTGTGGCAGAGCACATTGGAAATGCTGTTTCTACTCCACCATCTTGGCTCCGCCCCCCGAGAATTTCTTGAAGGATGATTTCCAGGCTCTTTCTTTGATCATGGCTTTCAGGTAGTCCAATAATTTTTGAATGTTCTCTCCTGGATCTATTTTCCAGGTCAGTGGTTTTCCCAATGAGATATTTCACAATGCCTTCTATTTTTATTTTCATTTGTTTGGATCTGTTCAATAGTATGTTGATTTCTCATAAAGTCACTAGCTTTCAGTTGCTCCAATCTGATTCTAAAGGAATTATTCTCTTCAGTGAACTTTTGAGATTCTTTTTCCTTCTGGCAAATTTGGCTTTTTAAGGCATTCTTCTCCTCATGGGCTTTTTGAGCCTCTTTTGATCTTTGAGTTAGTCTGTTTTTTAAGGTGTTATTTTCTTCAGTAAGGTTGTTAACTCTCTTTTCATTATTTTCTTGCATCATTCTAATTTCTCTTCCCAATTTTTCCTCCACTTCTCTTATTTGGTTTTCAAAATCCTTTGTAAGCTCCTCTATGGCCTGTAACCAGCTTGTATTTTTCTTGGAAGCTTTTGGTGCAGGAGTTCTGACTTCTCTGTCTTCCTCCTGTTCCATGCTTTGATCCTTTTTGTCCCCAAAATAGGAGTCTAAAGTCAGATTTCTGAGCTTGCTTTGCGTCTTTTGCTTGCTCATGTTGTCACCCAAGTACTTGACTCCTGAGGTTTTTGCCACAGTAGGACTCTTCTTCCAGAGAGAGGACCATTGTCCCAAACTTTGTGGGTTTTCTCAGATTCTGGAGCTATTAGTTGGCTGCCCTCTCTGAAGCCTCCACACACTCTGGCTCACTGGTCACACAACCCAGGACCTCCACCCTAGAAGGTGATCCAGATCCAAGCAGGTTAAAGCAGAAGATTACCCCTCAGAATCATTTCTTGGTGCACCTACAATCTGCAGGCCAGGACCTCTCAAGCAGCCATGCAACTGGGGCTACCACACCTCAGCCACTTCTCTCGCAGGGTGCAGAGCCCAGACAGCATTCCTGGACTCCTTGTTCCCAATATCCACTGACCTTTCACTTTGTCTTTGACATTTATGGGTTGATAATTCTGGAAACTGCCACAGCTGTTGGTGATCTACTCTCCTGATGTCTCTCTAGCTGTGACTGGTTGGGGTGCCTTGAGGATAAAACCTCAGACTCAAGCAAGGATTGGGTTGGCACACAGAGAGCTGTGATGGCCCCTTCCTGCCAGCCTTAGGGGCTGTCTCCAGTGGGAGGTTAGTTTCTCTCTGTCACTTTGTGGCTTCTGTAGCTCTAGAGTTTATTAAGAGTCATTTTTTACATGTATTAGAGGAGGTAGAAGCAGGAGCTGAGCAGAAGTCTTGTTTTTACTCTGTCATCTTTAGTCCAATGAATTTTAAATTGATGCTCCTGAACCTATTTTCTAGATTTGTTGTTTTTCCAATGATATGTTTTCCATTTTCTTCCTTTTTTCTCCTTTTGATTTTGTTTGACTAATACTTGATATCTCATAGAATCATTAATTTCTACTTATCCAATTCTTATTTTTAAGAAAAATAAAGAGGGAAAGAGGGAAATAAAGAGGGAAAGAAAATTTGAAACTCAAAGAATTGGAGAGCTAAATCTTGTAAACTCAAAGTAAACAAATACATTAATAAAGACCAAAAATGTAAAAAAAAAAGAATTCCACTGGCTTTGAAGAGGTTACCCACAAAGAGGGTTATGGTTGCTCTGGAGACCCCACAATACCATCATGCTGGGCCCTGCCCAATGAATTCATCTGAAGTCTTCTCTCAGCCAAATAAAAGTAAAGTTTATTAAAAGTTTGCTTATATTGAACACAAAGTAAGCCTGTGCTAGGTCATTCTATGGCACTCTCACAAACATGGAGACAAGATGGGGTCTTATATACAGAAGGTTGTGGGAAGAATCTAGGGGTAGTCTAGAGGAGGAGTTTGGGGAGGGTCTTCAGGATAAGTCAGATGAGATCACTGAGTGATTAAGGGTGGGAAGTTAGAGGAGGCTACCTGGAGCTGAAAGACAATGGTGGGCTAAGCCAGTTGAAGGGTGGATTGATATTCTGATAGGGTGGGAAATCTAGTAACAGAGGTCTGGGCCCAGCAGCAATGTAAGGCTTATGGCCTTATGCAAATGCCTCATCAAATGGGATGATTTAATCACAGTTCAAGGCAGGTTCCCAGAGCCTGTACTTCAAGGACTCAAGGAGAGCTCAAGGGGGCTCCCAGAGCCCATACCTCATCAGCTTTCTGTTCACTTCTCCAAACTCAAGGGGGATGCTATTCCCCTCCCTAGTCTGCCTTATCTGATTCTTCTTTCATAACATGACTAATGGGAAAATATGGGCAATATGATCCTACATGTATAGCCTATATCAAATTCGGGAAGGGAAAGGGAAGGTTGGGGGAAAATTTAGAACTCAAAGTATGAAAAATTGTATGTTGAAGACTAATAATAAATAAATAAGCAAACAAACAAACAAATAAATAAATGAATGAATGAATAGATAGATAGATAAATGAATGAATGAATGAATAAATATGTAAAGAATTGTTTTTTCATTGTAATTAGGGAACTATAAAGTACAAATTAAAAAATAAAAAGTAAAAAAGAAAAAGGATAATTATATGAAAAACACATAGAAGTATGAAGAGATAATGTATAAGAATAGATTTTTGGTAGAAAGATGGCTTTCCTTTTCAAAGTATCTTTTTCTTAAGACAGTTTCAATTAAAACAAATAAACATTTATTCATCTAAAAAAGAAACATACTTTTTTTACACTTTTTTGCTCTGTTTTTTTTTTCTTTAACAACCTGACTAATAAGGAATTATGTTTTGCATGATTGTGTATGTATAACCATTTTAAATTATTTGCCTTCTCAAAAAAAAGGTAGGCCGAGCCTTTGGCCTGGCTAAGCAGCCCGGTGCTCGCTTACAACGGCTGCTGCCTCAAGGGGTCGAGGGGTCTGGCTGCCCCCCTCTTCCCCTCCCTGTCCCTGTCATCATCATCGTCATTGTCAGGCCCAGAGTGCACCACATAGAGTGAAGGCAGCTGCGAATCCTCCGGCCAGTGGATGGGCAACTGGTTGCGGGGCATGACTTCGGCTCCCTGGCCCTATAGTGTCGTACCAGCTCTTTTTTTTTTTTGATCCTGGATTTCAGGTAGTTCTATAATTTTTAAATTATCTCTCCTGGATCTATTTTCCAGGTCCGTGGTTTTTCCAATGAGATATTTCACATCACCTTCTATTTTTTCATTTGTTTGGATCTGTTTTATAGTATCTTGATATCACACAAAGTCATTAACTTCCATTTGCTCTAATCTGATTTTGAAAGAATTCTTCTCTTCAATGAGTTTTTGAAATTCCTTTAACATCTGGGCAATTCAGCTTTTTAAGACATTCTTCTTGTGTCTTTTGGCTTCTTTTGCCATTTTAGTTAGTCTACTTTTGAAGGTGTTATTTTCTTCAGTATTTTTGGGGCTTCCTTTAGCAGGCTGTTGACTGATTTTTTTTATGATTTTCTTAAATAATTCTCATTTTTCTTCCAACTTTTCCTCTACTTCTCTTACTTGATTTTCAAAATCCTTCTTGAGCTCCTTCATGGCAATAAGCAGTTCATATATTTCTTGGAAGCTTTTGATGCAGGAGTTCTGACTTCTTTGTCTTCCACCCATTCCATGCTTTAAACCTTTTTTTCCCCAAAAAAGATTTGATGGTCTGATAGAACTTCCTCTGTTTGCTCAGCTTGCCAGTCAGTTACTTGACTTTTGAATTCTTTGTCATGGTAGAACACTGCTTCCAGAGTGGAGAGAGTTTTGTCCCAAATTGCTGGGGTTTTCACAGCTGTTTGAGCTATTAGGAAGCAACCCTCCCTACAACCCACAAAACCACACTGGCCAGACACCCCAGGACAATCACCCAAGACCATGATCCAGATCCAAGCAGGTCAAAGCAAGAGCAATTACCTTCTGAAAGATTATTTGGTCTCTCTATAATCTGCAGGACAGGAGCTCCTGAGGCAGCCATGAAGCAGCAGCTGCAGCAGTCACCCTTCTACCACTTGTGACCTTGGGGGCTCTTCCTTCACCCAGTTCCACAGAGTTCCCCACTGACCTTTAACTTTCTCTTTGGTGTTTCTGGGTTAAGTCTGGAAACTGCCATAGCTGCTTGTGATTGGCTCTCCTGAAGTCTGCTCTGGCCTGTCTAGGCCACTGGTCAGGGCTTCACTGGGGCCCAAACCAGGGGGCTCACACTGGACTTCACTCAGCTCCCTGAGTGCTACAATAGACACTTCCTGTGGGCCTGCCAGGCAGCCTTCAGTGGGAGATTTGTTGTTCTCTGTGTGTTCTGTAGCTCTAAAATCTATTTAGAACCATTTTTACAGGTATTGAAAGTGGGTAGAAGCCCTGTAACCTTGGGCAAGTTACTTAACCCCAATTGCCCTAAAGGGGCGGCTAGTTGGCGCAGTGAGTAAGAGCACCGGCCTCGGAGTTGGGATGACCCGAGATCAGATCCGGCCTCAGAAAATGAGCACCCACACATAAATAATGACTAGCCATGTAACCTTGAGCAAGTTACTTAACCCCGATTGCTTTAAAAAAAAAAAAAGAAAGTGGGTAGAGCCAGAGTCCACACCATGTTCATGCTTTTAGTACACCATATTTGCTCCACTCCCAACCTGGGAACTCTTGAACTTGTCTAGTATATCCTTAGAAGTTTTCCTTTTGGGATCTCTTTCAGGAAGTGATTTGTAACTACCTCAATTTCTACTTTACCTTCTGATTCCAGAGCATCAGAGCAGTTTTCCTTGATAATTTCTTGAAAGATGATGTCTAGGCCCATTTTTTGATCATGGCTTTCAGGTAGTCCAATAATTGTTAAATTAATTCTTCTGGATATATTTTACAAGTCAGTTGTTTTTCCAAAGATATATTTCACATTATTTGCTTTTTTCTCATTCTTTTCATTGTGTTTCATAATTTCTTGGTTTCTTATAGAGTCAATGGCTTCCATTTGCCCCATCCTAATTTTAAGGAATTATTTTCTTCAGTGAGCTTTTGAATCCCCTTTTCCCTTTGGCCAATTCTGTTGGGTTTTTTTTGTTTGTTTGTTTGTTTGTTTTTTGTTTTTGTTTATACTTTTTTCTGTTTATTAATTTGTTTGTTTACTTTTACTTTATAAGATTAAGTTCCACAATCCCTAGAGTTTCAAATTTTCTTCTCCTCCCTCTCCTCCCACCCCCCACCATGGCAGCATTCAATCAAGTGTAGGATCTGCAAATACTTTGACATCAGACATTAGTTAGATTATAAAGAAGGATTGTAAAGGATGGAATGAACAATGGGAAAGAGGAAACAAAACCAAACAAGAAAAAGAAAGCAAGTAGTTTGCTTCAATCTGCATTCAAACTCTGTTCTTTCTCTGAATGTAGACATTTCTCTCCATAATGAGTCTTTTGGAGTTGTTTTATAACCTTGCATTCCTGAGAAGAGTCTAGTCTATCAAAGTTGGTTGTCACACATATGTTGTGTCTGTAATTATGTACACATTTCTCTTGGTTCTGCTCTTCTCACTCAGCATCAGTTTGTATAAGTCTCTCCAGGTTATTATGAAGTCTGTCTGCTCCTCATTTTTTATAGCACAATAGTATTCCACTACATTCATATACCACAACTTCTCCAGCCATTTCACCAATTGATGGGCATCCCCTTAATTTCCAATTCTTTGACACCAAAAACAAAAACTGCTATAAATATTTTTGTACATATGGATCTTCCTCCCACTTCTATGATCTCTTTGGGACACAACCCTAGAAGTGGTATTGCTGAGTCAAAGGGTATGCAATTATGTATAACCATTTGGGCATAGTTCCAGATTGCTCTCCAGAATGGTTGATTAAGTTCAAAATTCCATCAAAAATGCATTAGTAGGGGCGGCTAGGTGGCACAGTGAGTAGAGTGTCAGCCCTGGAGTCAGAAGGACCTGAGTTCGGATCTGACCTCAGACACTTAAAGCACACACAAATAAAAACCTAGCCATGTGGCCTTGGGCAAGTTACTTAACCCCAATTGCCCTCCAAAAAACAAAAAAAAATGCATTAGTGTTCCAATTTTTCCACATCTTCTTCAGCATTTGTAATTTTCCTGTTTTGTCATCTTAGCCAATCTGACTGGTGAGATGTACCTCAGAGTTATTTTGATTTGCATTTTTCTAATCAATAGTGATTTAAAGCATGTTTTCATATGCTTATAGATATCTTCAATTTCTTCCTCTGAAAATGGCCTGTTCAGATCCTTTGACCATCAATCAATTGGGGTGTGGCTTGTATTCTTATAGATTTGACACAGTTCTTTGTATATTTTAGAAATGAGGCCTTTATTAGAGACATTGGTTGTAAAGATTCTTTTCCAATTTCCCACATCCCTCTTAATCTCAGTTACATTGGCTTTGTTTGTACAAAAACTTTTTATTTTACTGTAATCAAAAGCATACATTTTGCATTTTATAATGCTCTCTAACTGTTGTAGGTTATAAAATCTCCTTCCCCATAAACCTGGCAAGTAAACTATTCCTTGCTTTCCCAGATTACTTACAGTATCAGCTTTATACCTAGATCATGAACGAATTTAGACTTGATTTTGGTATACAGTATAAGATATTTGTCTATGCCCAGTTTTTGCCATGTTATAATCCAGTTTTCCCAGCAGATTTTGTCAAGTAGTGAGTTCTTATCCCAAAAACTGGGGTCTTTTGGTTTATTAAATAGTAGACTTTATAATCATTGACTGCTGAGTCTTGTGTACACAATTTATTCCATTGATCCACCACTCTATACCTCAGTCAGTACCAAGTAGTTTTGATGACTGCTGCTTTATAACACAGATTAAAATCTGGTATGGCTAAGCCACCTTCCCTAGTGTTGGGGGTATAAGTGCAGTTCCCCTGGAGGCATGAGACCCAGAGCATGCTGACTCTACAGTAACCCTGTGGAGATAAATTAGGCATTCCATGAGACAGCTCTGTTCCAGGAAGGGAGCTCTGTGACCTTCTGACTTGTTGCCAACTAATAGGATCTTCAAGGAAAGAGAAGCCTTGAGATTCCACGGGGGTTTGGGGAAGTTAAGACAAGTTTGGAATGTACTGCCCAGTACTCAGAGCCTGATACAGGGTATTTGGCCGTGACATAAGGGGCATATGGGAACAAGGACAATGTTGTACTCCCAAAGATAGTTGTTTGTGATGGTTATGCAATTATACACTATATACTCTGAACTCTTGGCTGATCATGTAGAAGTTAGGATGTAATTGCATGAGAAAGTGCTGAATAGGAGGCTCACTTTAAGAAGTGTTGTGTGATTTGACCAGATGAGACTCTGGGCAGCCGTTGAAAGCCCCCCGGCTTTGAAAACCCAGATGTTGATGCTTCCCTCTCTGGTAACTGTGATTTTGGTATTGATAATTGTCGAACAGTTTGGAAGCCTGTCTGTTTGATCTGTCTGTATACTCTGAAGTTTGCGGTGCTGACCTTTTCCCCCTGACCTAGGTAATATATGTTTGTTTGATTAAAGTAAGCTTGTTAACTGATTTTGAGTTGCTTTCCTTTACAAAAGCAGATCTAAGAACCTATATTGGCAGCTACCCTGGGGATGTTGGGATGCTTGCTGCTACAAATGGCGATGAGGGATGGGATCTGCTGAGTAAAAGGAAAGTATGGGGGCTGGGATAATTGTTTGTTTCCCAGTTGTGGTAGCTCTGATTCTGTGGAGCCATGGATCAGGAGAGAAGAACGGCCTGCATGCTGACTTCACTGAGTTTAGAGCAGGAATGCCTGCATAGAGACCTGTGGAGAAGCCTGGAGCTGCTGCCTTCTGCTGGAGGAGAAGGAACCCAGGAGTTTGGAGTTCAGCCACAGGACAAGATAAGGACTGTGAAGCAAAGCAGGGGCACTGAATGTGTTTCCTTGCTTCATCCCACAGTTTGGGATCCAGGGGGGATGGACTTGTGACTATGGTGGGTGAAGTGCCATGGACCCCCAAGGACCCCACCTTTGGTTTTGTTGCCCAGCTCCCTCTCTGGACTTGGAAGCAGGAGCTGGAGCAGGGTTATGGGAAGGACACCCCCCTCCTCCCAAGAGAACTTTATTTGGACTCTTGTTTTGAAATAATGTGATAATGCAATGTACTTTGTTTAAGGCCCAGTGGCCACTTTAGTAACTTTAGATGTACCTTGAAAATATGACTTAAGAGATGCTTAGTGCTAATTGAAATGTAAATTGTCTATGCTATGCTTACTTAGTAAGACTTTACTGAATAAGTTACTGATTGTATTTTGAGATTGTTACTGATAAGAGACTAATTGAGTTAATCAAGACTTTGCCCCATGAGTGGAAGACTTTGACCTTGTACTTTGAAAACTGATGTGACTGATTGAATTAACTTAAGAGTGACGATTTTTTTTATTTTACCAATAAGTGACTGAGTTAACAGTTGCCCCATGAGTGGAAGACTTGGACTATTGTACTTTGAGATTATATTGTGATTTTCTTATGTACCTGGAAAATGTGACCTGAGAGACGTTTCAGTGCTAATTCAAATGTAAATTGTGTATGCTATGGGCATGAAAGATCTTGGGCCCGAATGTAATGGAAATGCAGATTTAAAGATCTTCCCTGCCCCTAAGCCCTTTGATTGGCTTAAGAACTTTGATTGACTTAAGTGACTCTGAGAACCTTCCTTGATTTGAAAATATACTCTGCCCCCTAATAGGCTGAATGTGGTCACATGGAGCCTGTGGCAGGAGGCTTGGTTTTCAGGAATGACCACACCTTGATGCTGTGTGATTGGGCAGTGGGTCAAAAGGGTGCTTACATTCTCTGACCCAGGAGAAGACTATATAATCCCTGATTTGAGGCTTTGTTTTGGGGCTCACTTTGAGAAGTGTTGTGTGATTTGACCAGATGAGACTCTGGGCAGCCGTTGAGAGCCCTCCGGCTTTGAAAACCCAGATGTTGATGCTTCCCTCTCTGGTAACTGTGATTTTGGTATTGATAATTGTTGGACAGTTTGGAAGCCTGTCTGTCTGATCTGTCTGTATACTCTGAAGTTCGGGGTGCTGACCTTTTCCCCCTGAGTGAGGTAATATATGTTTGTCTGATTAAAGTAAGCTTTTAACTGATTTTGAGTTGCTTTCCTTTACAAAAGGAGATCTAAGAACCTATATTGGCAGCTACCCTGGGGATGTTGGGGTACTTGCTGCTACAGCAGATTATTATCCCCATTTTCAGTTGAGGAAACTGAAGCAGATGGAGAATGACTTATCCAGAGTCACACTGCTAGTGTGTGCGACCAAATTTGAACTCAGGCCTTCCCAATCCAGGATCATCATTATGAGATAATGGATCTAAAGAATTTTTGAGCTGGAAGTAACTTTACAAATAAATTTTTCCAGGTCCTTCATTTTCCAGATGAGACAATTGAAGACAAGGAGGCTGAAGGTCATAAAATAGCAAAGCCAGGAGAAACCTAGGTCTCCTGACTTCCCATCTTCTTCCCACTATGTCATGTACTATGCTGTACATCAATGAAGTGTCCTTTCTGAATATGGGCTGAAAATTCCATAGCTTATACTATTGTGTCTGGATGACCCCTGGTCTTTGTCAATTAAGGGTTAAGTAAACTGGCTGGTGAAATGGATATAGGGCTGAACCTAGAGTCAGGACAGATATGAGCTTGAATCCAGCCTCAGACACTTCCACATAAACTCCCCATCTCCCATAAGGGACTGAGATAGATGTCTTCTCTTAGCTCTATTTTGTGGTCATGCTTTGTAATTTTGCAATATTCACTTTTGTTTTGTGATGGTTATCCTTCTATTTTGTTAGATGGTTAGCTCTATTTTGTGGTCATGCTTTGTAAATTTGCAATATTCACTTTTGTTTTGTGATGGTTATCCTTCCATTTTGTTATAATCACTTTGTGGATTTTTTTTTCCTGGCTCTGCTTACTTCACTCATTTCATATAATTATTTCCATATGTCTTTATAGCATCATTATTTGTCAGTTGTGACCTTCTCAATGGCATATTGTAGTCTTGAGGAGAGGAAAGATGGGAAGAGGGTGGGGAATAGAGTTAAGTTTTGTTTTGGACCTGTTTGGTTTGAGATGCCAATGGGACATTCAACTGAAGATGTTCTGAAGGCAGTTGCTGATATGGGTCTAGAGCCCAGAAGAAAGATTTGGATTAGATAGATAGATAGATAGATAGATAGATAGATAGATAGATAGATATAGATTTAGGACTCATCTGAATAGAGATGATTACAAAATCCATGAAAGCTGATGAATTCACTAAGGGAGGATACAGAAGGATAAAGAAAAAAAGGGGGGTTCCCAGGACAAAGCCTGACATGGATGTTGATACAGCAAAAAAGACTGGGAAAGGAATTGTCATATAGGTGTGAGAAGAGCCAGAAAAGAGCAGAGAACCAGAAAAAAGGCCAAAATGGCCAAGGAGGAAGAGATTTGTTCAGAAGGGGATGGTACATGATGTCACAAGACCATTAAAGGTTAAGAAGGAATAATATCATATACATATATATGTATACATATATATGTATATATATAATATCATAATGAGGAATAATAAATATGAAGAATTTAAAATATAAAACTTGTTTAAAATCAAGCAAAATGACTAATTCAGACCCCAAAAAACAAAATACATAGCACTACAGTTACTTAAATAAAGGAAAACTTAACTGGCAAAAAAAAAAAAAAAAAGAAAGTGCTGAATAAAGTCTTGTTACTCTTTGACTCTCCTGGCTTGGAACTCTGTTCTTGGGGAATGTAGCTGAACTACGACCAGATGCACACTGAGTGCAGGAATAAGGT
The DNA here is from genome assembly GCA_011680675.1 of Gymnobelideus leadbeateri. Classification (NCBI taxonomy): domain Eukaryota; kingdom Metazoa; phylum Chordata; class Mammalia; order Diprotodontia; family Petauridae; genus Gymnobelideus; species Gymnobelideus leadbeateri. Next base: position 59,738 of record WOXC01004719.1, read on the forward strand.
AAGACCCGGCCACCCCTGACCTTGGAGGTCGGATCACAGTAGCATTTCTTTTCATGAATTCCCTTGTTATGCTGCACCTTTTGTTCTTCCAAATTAAATTTGTTACTATTTTTTCTGGTTCTATAATTTTTTTTTGGTAGATTGATTGGTATGGCCCTAAATATGTAACTTAATTTAGGTAAAATTGTCATTTTTATAATATTAGCTCGAACCAGCCATGAGCAATTGGTGTTTTTTACGATTAGTTATATCTGACTTTATTTCTGTGATAAGTGTTTTGTAGTTGTGTTCATCTAGGTCCTGGGTTTGTCTTGGCAGAAAGATTCCCAAATATTTTGTAATGTCTACAGTAACTTTAAATGGGATTTCTCTTTCTATCTCTTGCTGTTGGATTTTGTTAGCAGTATATAGGAATACTTAGGATTTATGTGGGTTTGTTTTACATCCTGCAAATTTGCCAATTTTTTTTATTGTCTCAAGTAGTTTTTTTTTACTTGATTTTCTAGGATTCTCTAAATATATCATCATATACTCTGCAAAGAGTAATACCTTAGTCTCTTCTTTCCCTAATTTGATTCTTTTAATTTATTTTTCTTCTCTAATTGGTACTGCTAAAATTTCTAGAACCAGATGGATCATTTGGGTCATAGTGGACATCTTCGTTTCACCCCTGTTCTTATTGGAAATGCTTCTAGCTTATCCCAATTACATATAATACTTGCTGATGGCTTTAAATAGATGCTACTTATTATTTTAAGGAAGACTTCATTTATTCCTATACATCCTAGTGTTTTTGTTTGTTTTTTATTTTTTTATGTTGTTTTTTTCTTTCCAAACCTTTTATTTTTGATTAACTTCTGCTTTACATCATTCATTTCCGCCAGATTTTGAGTTACAATCATTTCCCCCCCTGTTTTCCCTCTACCCACCCTCCCAGATATCACTTCCTCCAATCTGCTCTCTCCCATATCATCTCCCAAACCCCCTTCAACTTTTCCATTAAAGGAAGGTGACTCGTTGTGTCCCAATGCCTGCACATCTTATCTCCTAATTACAAACAAAAGAGTATTAATAATAGTATATATATATATATATATATATATATATATATATATATATATATATATATATTTGAAACATTTAATCTCAAGACCTTGAATTTCAGATCCATTTCCTTCCTCTCTTGTCACCCATTCCCTCTGGGGAGATAAGTAATTCAGTATATGTTGTACATGTTTAGCTATGCAAAACATTGTCATAGTAGATATATGGTACAAGGCTGCTTATAATTCTCTCCCACTCATCCCACCCACCACCTGGTCCATTCCCTACTTGATCCTGTCCCTCTTCTATAGTGGGTACTTCCAACCTCCCCTACCCCAAGGATGCCCTCCCATCCATCATCCCTCCTCACATCCCCCTTCCACCTATTCTGCTGCAGGTTGAGATATCCCATTTAGTATGTATGTCATTCTCTCTCTGAACCTAATTCAATGAGAATGTGGTTCTGCTTTTTTGCCTTCCTATTCTTCCCCTCCCTTGCAACCACTTCCCCTTGCTTCTTCTACATGAGATAGTTTACCCTACCCTGTCTCTCCCCATCTCCTCTTGCCACTTCCCTCTCTCATCTCATAATTTCACCCCTTGAGTATCCTCCCTTCCCAACAAATTCAACCTATGCTCTCTATCCATATATAACTGTAACCAAATACACACATATTCACATATGTATTCATATGACCATACACCCTTCTTCCATTATTTTCATAGTGAGAAAGATTTCCTCAGTCACAGTTATTGTTTTTCCATATAGGAATGTAAATAGTTCAGCTTTGATGAGTTCTTTTTGATTTCTTTTCCCTGATTACCTTCTCAGGCATCTCTTGCTTCTTGTGTCTGGATGTCAAATTTTCTATTCAACTCTGGTTTTTTCCTCAAGAATGCTTGAAAGTCCTCCATTCCACTGAATGACCATATTTCCCCTGAAACAAAATACTCAGTTTTGCTGGGTAGGTGACCCTTGGGTTCATTCCCAGCTCTTTTGCCCTCTGGAATATCATATTCCATGCCCTTTGATCCCTCAGTGTAGAAGCTGCCAGGTCGTGTGCTATTCTGATTGTGTTTCCAAAATATTGAAATTGTTTCTTCCCAGCTGCTTGTAGTATTCATCCTAGTGTTTTTAATAGGAATGGATGTTGTATTTTGTCAAAAGCCTTTTCTGCATCTATTGAGATAATCATATGTTTTCTGCTAGTTTTTATTCTTGATATGATCAGTTATACTGATAATTTTCTTATATTGAACCATCCTTCCATTCCTGGAAGAAACCCTACCTAATCAAAGTGTATTATTCTTCTGATAAGTTGTTGTAGTCTTTTTGCTAATATTCTATTTAAAATTTTTCCATCTATATTCATAAGGGAAATTGGTTTATAATTTTCTTTCTCCATTTTGTCTCTTCCTGATTTAGGTATCAGCACCATATTTTTGTCATAAAAAGAATTTTGTAAGGGTGGCTAGGTGGTGCAATGAGTAGAGTGTCAGCCCTGAAGTTAGAAGGACCTGAGTTCGGATCCAGCCTCAGACACTTAATGCACACACAAACAACAACAACAACAAAACCTAGCTGTGTGACCTTGGGCAAGTTACTTAACCCCAATTGCCCTCCAAAAAAAAAAAAGAATTTTGTAGGACTCTTTCTTCACCAGTTTTCTCAAATAGTTTGTAGAATATTGCAATGAATTGCTCTTTAAATATTTGATAGAATTAGCTAGTAAATCCATTTGCCCTGGAGATTATTTCCTAGTGAGTTCTCTGATGGTTTATTCAATTTCTTTTTCTGAGAAGGGGTTAAGTAATTTACTTCTTCTTCCAGGGCAGAGTCAAGATGTGAGAGTAGAAACAGAACTTCCAAGGTGCTCTGGCCCACTCTGCTTCCAAATTTATGTAAAAGGGAACTCCAAACAAACTCTGGACCTACAGAACCCACAAAATGACACAGAGAAGCTAACCTCCCACTGAGGACAGCTGGGCAGCCCAGCAGGGAGCGGCCAGCACAGCTCTCTGGGAGCTGAACCCCGGCTCTCATGAGTCATGAGTCTGAGGTTTTAGCCCCAAGGTGGCCCAACCAGCAACCAGCTGGAGGAACTTCAGAACACCAGCAGAGGTGGAGTTTCCAGAATTACCAACACATAGATGCCAAAGACAAAGTGAGAGGTCAGTGCAGTATGGACTTTGAGACCAGTACTTGAGAGCCCATCCACCTCTTTCCCTGGGGGCAAGAAGCCACTGAGATGCCTTGGCGCATCAAGCGTCATGTTGAAGCTTCAGCTCCTGGCCTGTGGAGTATAGGAGCTCTTGCTTTAACCTTCTTGGATCTGGATTGCAGTCTGGGGGGGGGGGGGGTTCGGGGTGTGTGACCAGCTTGCCAGAGTGTGTGGAGGCATCAGAGAGGAAACCCAGCTAATACCTCTGGCAGCTGAAAAAACCTCAGCGTTTGGCTGGTGGCAGAGTCCTACTATGGCAACAAGCCCAAAAGTCAAATAACGTGCCTAGGCAAAGGAAACAAGATAAACAGAAAAATGCAACATTAGACTCCTATTTTGGGGGCAAAGAGGATCGAAGCATGGAACAGGATGAGGAATCAGAAGTCAGAACTCTTGTACCAAAAGCCCAAAATGAAAATACGAGCAGGTTACAGGCCATAGGGGACCTTAAGAAGGATTTTAAAAACCAAATAAGAGAAGTGGAGGAAAAATTGGGAAGAGAAATGAGAAGGATGCAGGAAAAGTATGAAATGAGGGTCAACAGCCTGACTGAGGAAAACAACACCTTAAAAATAGACTAACTCAAATGGCAAAAGAGGCTCAAAAAGGCAATGAGGAGAAGAATGCCTTAAAAAGCTGGATTTGCCAGATGGAAAAAGAATCTCAAAAGCTCACTGAGGAGCATCATTCCTTCAGAATTAGACTGGAGCAAATGGAAGCTAGTGACTTTAGGAGAAATCAAGATGCTGTTAAGCAGATCCAAACAAATGAAAGAATAGAAGGCAGTGTGAAATATCTCATGGGAAAAACCACTGACTTGGAAAATAGATCCAGGAGAGAAAATCTAAAAATTATTGGACTACCTGAAAACCATGATCAAAGAAAGAACCTAGAAATAGTCCTTCAAGAAATTCTCATGCAAAATTGCCCTGATGTTTTAGAACCAGAGGGCAAAATAGAAGTTGAAAGAATCCACTGATCATCTCCTGAAAAAGATCCCAAAAAGAAAACTCCTAGGAATATTATAGTCAGGTTCCAGAATTCCAAGATCAAGGAGAAAATATTACAAGCAGCCAGGAAGAAACAATTTCAATATTGTGGAAACACAATCAGTACAGCACAGGATCTGGCAATTTTAAAATCAAATGTTTAAAAATATACAAATAATATTATTAATACTATCTTACATATAATTGGGAAATAAGATATACAGGCATTGGGGCACAGATATTCACCTTTCCCTACTGGAAAAGTCAAAGGGGGTATGGGAAAAGATATGCAAGAGGATATAGGATGAGGGGATATCCTGTGGGACTGCTATTCTGGAGTGGTGGGTAAGGGAAAAATGGGGAAAAATTGTAACTCAAAATCTGGCAGAACTGAATGATGTAAACCAGAAGTTAATAAAGCATTTGGAAAAAAGGAAAATAAATTGATGGAATAAGAATAGACAAAAAGAAACAAAATTATCACTTTTTGACTGTTATATGATGGTTTACATAGAGAACTTTTGATCACTGACTGAAAGAAATTACTGAAATTATACCTTCTGAGAAGTTGCAGGATGTAAATTTGCAAAAATCATTAGTATATATGTATACTACAAAACCCAGTAGCGAGAAAGATAAATCTTCTGTGGTTTTATCTCTTTCCATAAGATTCTCAAAAATCTCCCCAAAAAGGGAAAATAGCTTAAGGAAAACTGCCTTATTAATGTACAGTTGATATACATATTAACAGCCATTTTAGTCTACCATTTCAATAAGTCATTTATAACTATGGCATTAGAGACACTAAACTACACATACAGTCTTGTGATTTTCAGTTCCGAAGTGGATTTCCTGAGTAAAGAGCAATAAGGTTAAAAGGACCTCCAACTAGCCAGTTACTTCAAATGATAGCCATTTGAGGCAAAAATGCAGCTTAGTAAAAATGTTGGGGTATAGAAATGAGTAAAGTATGTTATGTCTATTAAAGGAAAACAATAGGAAGGGAAACTGAGGCAAGAACAGAGCCTCTTCTTCTCTTTTCTTGGAGTCTCCCTCAGTCCTCAAAGTATAACGAGGAACTTTACCTCAGTTCTTCTATTCCAAAATGCTTGGTCCTTCTCCAACTCTTGTCTGCTATAGATAATTTCTCTTTTTGCCTATGGCCCTTCTGCCACACATTCTTTCTAGTTCAGCTCTTGAGATTCTTCACCATTTCCCCCCCCTCAGTTTATTTCTTTGTCTTCCCTACTTCCTCATATCATACCATGCCATACCATAACATCTTTCCTCATTTTGTACTACTTCAATCTAGTCTTACATGAAGAAATATTTCTTCTCCTTGCCAAAATCAATCATGCACCATGCATCTATGATTCTATTATCTCTAGACTTCTCCAGCAGATTGCTTCCATTAATATTCCAATTTTCTTTCTTATCTTCAACTTCTCCACACTTACTGGTTACATCCCTGCTACATATAAATATATCCATGTGTCCCTCATCCTTAAAAATTTTTCACTAGCTTTAATGATCTTCTTTTCCTTACCCTCCTGGTTAATCTCCCTGAGAAAGTAATCTACATTCAGTGCTTTCATGTCTTCTTCTTTAACTCTCTTCTAAACTATTGCAGTCTGAATTCCAACCACATCATTCAACAAAGACATCCCTCTCCAAAGTCACCAAAAATCTTTTGAATGACGAATCTTATGGAATTTTGAAATTCTCATCTGGGGGGGCGGAGCCAAGATGGCGGAGTAGAAACAGCTCATCCAAGCCACTCTGCCCCCAGATTCCCTCCAAACTATGTAAAAGGGGACTCTGAACAACTTCTGGAACCCCAGCACCCACAGAACGACACAGAGAAGCTAACCTCCCACTGAGGACAGCCCAGCAGCCTTGCAGAAAGGACCAGCGCAGTGCGCAGAGCATGGGGAGCCAAGCACAGCCCAGCACCTGAGTCGCGGTTTTAGCCCCAGGGTGGCAGGGCCAGCAGCCAGCTGGAGAGACCCTAAACACCAGCAGCTGTGGCGATTCCAGAATTATCAACATAGACATGCCTAGGACAAAGTAAGATGTTAGTGCCCTATGGACTTTGGGACCAGTATTTGGGGAATGCATCGGCTTCAGCCCCTGGGGGCTAGAAGCCACTGAAGAGACATGCCATTTCGTAGTTTTCAGAGGCAGCTCCAGCTCCTGGCCTGTAAATTGTAGGGAGATCCAGCGATCAGTCTTGGGGGGTAATTGCTCTTGCTTTAACCTCCCTGGATCTGGATTGCAATCTGGGTGGCAGGGCGTGGGTGGGTTTCCAGGTTCCAGAAACGGAAGTTGTCCCCCACACGTTCGGGACGAAAATTCCTGTCTGCCAGCAGAGCCATAGTGTGGCAACAAGCCCAAAAGTCAAGTAAATAAGTGGCAACATGCCAAGGCAAAGGAAACAGAAAAATGCAACCCTAAACTCCTATTTTGGGGACATAGAGTGGGAAAAGGACTGTGAAGTTAGAAGTCCTGCTCCAAAAGCCCCAGGGGAAAACATGAGCGGGTTGCAGGCCATAGAGGACCTTAAGAAGGACTTTAAAAATCAAATAAGAGAAGTGGAGGAAAAATTGGAAAGAGAAATGAGAAGGATGCAGAAAAAGTATGAAATGAGGGTCAACAGCCTGACTGAGGAAAACAACACCTTAAAAAATAGACTAACTCAAATGGCAAAGGAGGCCCAAAAGGCAATGAGGAGAAGAATGCCTTAAAAAGTCGAAATTGCCAGATGGAAAAAGAATCTCAAAAGTTCACTGAGGAGATTCATTCCTTCAGAGTTAGACTGGAGCAAATGGAAGCTAGTGACTTTATGAGAAATCAAGATGCTGTTAAGCAGATCCAAACAAATGAAAGATTAGAAGGCAATGTGAAATATCTCATGGGAAAAACCACTGACCTGGAAAATAGATCCAGGAGAGACAATTTAAAAATTATTGGACTACCTGAAAGCCATGACCAAAGAAAGAACCTAGAAATCACCCTTCAAGAAATTCTCAAGGAAAATTGCCCTGATGTTTTAGATCCAGAGGGCAAAATAGAGGTTGAAAGAATCCACAGATCACCTCCTGAAAAAGATCCCAAAAAGAAAACTCCCAGGAATATTATAGCCAGGTTCCAGAATCCCCAGATCAAGGATAAAATACTACAAGCAGCCAGGAAGAAACAATTTCAATATTGTGGAAACACAATCAGAATAGCCCAGGACCTGGCAGCTTCTACACTGAGGGATCGAAGGGCATGGAATATGATATTCCAGAGGGCAAAAGAGCTGGGAATGAACCCAAGGGTCACCTTCCCAGCAAAACTCAGTATTTTGTTTCAGGGGAAAATATGGTCATTCAGTGGAATGGAGGACTTTCAAGCATTCTTGAGGAGAAAACCAGAATTGAATAGAAAATTTGACATCCAGACACAAGAAGGAAGAGATGCCTGAGAAGGTAATCAGGGAAAAGAAATCAAAAGGAACTTATCAAAGTTGAACTATTTACATTCCTATATGGAAAAGCAATAACTGTGACCGATGATATCTTTCTCACTATGAAAACAATGGAAGAAGAGTGTGTGGTCATAGGAATACATATAGGAATGTGTGTGTATATGGTTACAGTTATATATGGATAGAGGACATAGGTCGAATTTGTTGGGAAGGGAGAATACTCAAGGGATGAAATTATGAGGTGAGAGAGGAAAGTGGCAAGAGGAGATGGGGAGAGACAGGGTAGGGTAAACTATTTCTTGTAGAAGAAGCAAGGGGAGGGGAAGAATAGGAAGGCAAAAAGGCAAAACAACATTCTCATTGAATTTGGTTCAGGGAGAGAATGACATACATACTAAATGGGATCTATCAACCTGCAGCAGAATAAGAGGAAGGGGGATGAGAGGGGGGATGCTGGATGGGAAGGCATCCTTAAGGGGAGGGGAGGTTGGAAGTACCCACTATAGAAGAGAGACAGGATCAAGTAGGGAATGGACCAGGTCAGGGGGAGGGATGGGTGGGAGGGAATTATAAGCAGCCTTTTATAATATATCTACTATGGTAATGTTTTGCATAGCTAGACATGTACAACATATACTGAATTACTTATCTTTCCAGAGGGAATGGCTGACAAGGGAAAAAGGGAATGGATCTGAAATTTGAGGTCTTAACATTAAATGTTTCAAATATATACATACTATTATTAATACTCTTTTGCTTGTAATTGGGAGATAAGATGTGCAAGCACTGGGGCACGGAGATTCACCTTGCTCTAATGGAAAAGTTGAAGGTGGTATGGGAGAAGATATGGGGGAGAGCAGATTGGATGAGGGGATATCCTAACGGATTACTATTCTGGGGTGATGGTTAGGGGAAAACCGGGGGAAAAATTGTAACTCAAAATCTGGTGGAAATGAATGATGTAAAACAGAAGTTAATAAAGCATTTGTTTAAAAAAAAAACATCAAGAAAGAAGAAGGCCTCTGAGTATAAGACAACTTTTAAATAGATTAACAGGAATTACACTCCAAAAGACAGGAAGTAAAATGAATAAGAATTTCTTCATCTTAATTCTACTTTCATACGGTGTTACTTTAGGTGTTCTTACTCTGGGCAACTTAATTTACCCCTTTGCTTTGTGTTAATTGAGTCTACTGGCTAACTATTAAGAGTAAGGACACCACTGAGAGAATTGGTTCACAGAATATCTTTAGCACCTTTGAAAGAAATCAACTCCCTGAACATCCAGTCTAAAGTCTTGTAAGTACCATACTATTGAAATGCGGGTGGAGACTGGGAGAAAGGGGTTGGCTTAGAAAGTGTACTTGAAATGGCAGTTAGGTTCCCATAATGCTAGCTCCTACACAAGGCCCCTCACAAGGCCCCTCAGGGGGCCCCGGAACCTTGAGTAAAGGTATGACAATTGTGAAACCTAGCCCTTCACCTGCCTTGTGTCCAAAATGTAACTAAACAAAGAACTGCCCCATTAGCTTGTAGCCCCTCCCCCCTTAGTTTACATCCCCATGTAACAACAGTTGCCTTGCTGACCACTGTTTGTTTCAAGAAGTAGTTTTTACTATATAAAAGCTTGCAGGACAGACTCCTCAGGGCTGCCTCCCCTTTTGGGGACAGCTTCTGGCTAATAAAAGCACTCCCCAAAATGTTAATTGGCTATGCCATCCTGTATCTGCATCAATTGTCCATTACATACTGAGTTTTTAGAAAAGAATCGATGGATGAATGGGTGCTATATAAACATTAATAACTATTAGGCAAAAACTAAATGAATTAATAGCATGTACAGATAAAATTCGGTCAGTTGAGGTGCCTTAGTGAATTCCCATAAACCTAATAATAACTCCTTTTGCTAGTGCTCTTCAACCCCTGCCCACCTCTCCTAGAAACCCAATTTATTTGGGACACAGTGCACTGGATTAATCATTTATTAGACATTTGCAGGCAAGAGTACTGCTTATGATAAGGCAGAGCAGGGAGGGGAATAGTATCCTCCTGGAGTCTGGAGGAGAGAAGAGAAAGGCAGTAGAAATTTTCATCATCCAGATTAGCAATTCTTTGGAGGAAGTAGGACTGGTTCTCAGAAACACAGGGATGTTTTATCCTAGGACTTCCTGTGGGACTGATCTTCCTGTAGGACTTCCCCTCACTTCCTGTGAAACATTGAAAGAATCTAGGTTATATAAAATCACAAAATGACTTAAGAATTTGAAGTAAGAGGTAGAGCTTGGAACAAAAGATGAAACATTCACATCTTGGAGGCAATTCTGAATCATAAGAAGTTAGCTAAGGAAGCATAGACTTCAAGAGATTCAATAATATTATCTGAGGTGAGTGGGAAACCCATTGTGAATGGAATTTTATGAGGGTAAAAAGCAATCAGATAAAAATACTTACTCCTATAACCCTCAGGCTAGTAAACAAACACCTACAACTTTATGCTGTTGAAAAGAACAAGATTTTTGTCCTGAATTAAGTGGATGCATTTAATGGACTAAATTGAATGGATCACAAATCCAGATTATCACTCTAATCACCATCCCAAAACCTCAAGTGGATACTCATCCCAATTCCTGCTACAAAAACCTCTCCATATCCTTATCCCTTTCCTTGGTTTGATCCCTTTCCTTATCTTCCCTGCAAGCCCCATTCCACTGACCATTCCATATCCTCACATTAATCTCATATACATCAATGGTTGGAAGAAAGAGAAAGAGGCAAAGGACAGAATTTAAAAAGCCTTTAGGAAAAAGAGATTGGGAATCCCCTCACTTCCCATATTAAGCCTTTGTTGTACCAGAAAATGTCAGGATGACCAAGGAGAGGTCAAGCACCACTGAAGACTCTAACAGCACCCAAAATCTAGTAGGGTCTCACAAGCTGATCTATATCATATATGTATATGTTGATATATGCAATTGAACACCAGAGTAACGTGCTGTGGCTTTCTAAAGAAATATGACTCTGAGGCAATAATCCAATAATTTAAGTTAACAAACCTGCAAGCCAGGGTGAAGTTCCTTATCTAAGTTTCTCACATCGATCTGTGGAGACAAAGCAGGGTACCAATGATTCTCAGATATGAATTCTTCTCCAAACTTCTTGTCACTATCCCAAAGATAAGTGAACTAAGATTGTCTGGGTGAGGGTAAGGGGAGTCAGACTGAGAGTGTTTTCATTCTGTGGAATTCTCTCCTCCAGATATCACAGGGAAAATGGGGAGTTAGAGACAGAGTTGAGAAGAGCTTACCATCATTGGACAGGTCTCTAATTTGATCCTTCCTCATTCCAAATCTTTCACATATTTCTTCAAATTTATTCTTTATTTCATCTGGCAGATCTGGAGTTCGGCCTGTAATTAGAGTGAAAGTGAGAATGGTCTCTAAGTCTCTCTCAGTGATCACTTTCAGAAATATATAGAAAAGGGGGCAGCTGGGTGGTGCAGTGAATAGAGCACCGACCCTGGAGTCAGGAGGAACTGAGTTCAAATCTGGCCTCAGACACAACACAAAAACTAACTGTGTGACCTTGGGTAAGTCACTTAACACCAAATTGCCCTCCAAAAAAGGAAAGCAAAAAAAAAAAAAGAAAAAGAAATAATACATAGAAAAGGAGATAGCTAGATGAATATGGACTGCAAGGTACAAGGAAAGCAGTCTTTGATCTGGGTTACTGAGGTAATAGCTTTGGTAATTGGTACTATCATATGCCCCAGTATTAGTTGAACCCATCATTAAAGGAGGATAGGGAACTCCTTGTTGATTATCAATAAATCAATTAAGAAGCATTTTTAAGCATTGACTAGGTGCCAAGTAGTATGAAACACATTACTGATGCAAAGACAATGGAGAGCTTACCCTTTGACTCAAGGAGTTTATAATCTACTGTAAAGTAACATCTTCACAGATACATAAATGCAAGTGTGACCCCCTGGGACTATAAGGTCTAAATATCTATTACATAAGAAATAATAGAGTAAATTTTTTTATGGGAAGAAGGGAACAAGAAAATACAAGGGGTGGACAGGAGAATGGAGGGAAACCTCACATGGGTACCCAACAGTCATCTCAGTGACTGAGAGAGACTGGGAGGCAAATCTGGGGTGTCAGGGCCATGTGATATAACAATGAAGAGAAACATAGCATTAGGTTTGCTTTGCTGAAACCATTAAGATTCCTGAGATTTGAACTCCTGATTACTCATCTCCCTTCTCCACATTCCCTCAATTTCCTCCAAGGAGGAATGTATCTTTCCCAAAATTTATTTCTATCTCTTAAGACATTTGCTCTTTCTGCTTTTACCTGACTTTAAATCTGATTTGGGATAAGTGTGATTAACCATTCCATTATCAACCTATATTTGCCATTCAGTGAATATAGCCCAAAATGACAAAAATGCAACACCCAGGAGGGAAGAGAAATAGATTTAATGACTTAGATTTAGGTAGATTTAATTAGACCAGAGGCCTCCCTGGTCACATTTCCTTTACTAGCAAGAGGCTTGGGGTGAACAGCAGAGAATAATTAATTACAAATTTACCATTTTTCAGAACAGAAAGAATGATTTACACTAGGATCTCTCTCTGTCTCTCTTTCACTCTTTCCTTCTCTTGTCAGTCACTCTGTCTCTCTCTGTCACTGTCTTTCTCTCTTTCTCTTTATTTCTCTCTTTCTGTCTGCTTTTGTTTCTGTCTCTAATACTCTCTCTTTCCCTCTCCCTCTCCCTCTTCCTCTCCCTCTTCCTGTCCCTTTTCCTTTCCCCCACCCCTCTCTTTCTCTCTCCCTCTCCCTCGTTATCTCTCTCTAACCTGGCTTTTACAAAGCTTGAATTCTACTTAAGGTTCAGAGTTGCCTACAGAAATTACTGAAGGAAGCTCAACATGGACAATTTGCTATAGTGGGAAGCTGTTATCTTCCCCCTGACCTCAGGCATTTAAATTGTAGTCAAACACAGTTTGGTCCACCCCCAAAGCTATGAGGTGATGTTATTTTCCTTTAGTATTCTTATGAAAAGAGAAGAGGAAGAATATTAGTGCTAGATCATAGTATACAAACCAAAGAGTTCTCCCCAAATGGTCACCTTCCCATATTTGGTATTATACAGCATAAATATAGCATGTTCAGAGTCTATACTTTCAACGGTGAAATAATTTTCTCCATCATCTGTAAAGGATTCAAAAGTCAAGTCAGAACTTTGAAACTATAGGAACTGAGGCAAAGACTTGAGACTTATTAGTACAAAAGCTTCATGCAAAGGCCTTTCCCAAGGTTTTCTGGAAACCTCAATTCCATTACAAGCCCTGCCATTCCAAATCAACTGTAATTTTCTTGACAAGCCTATAATTTTTTCAAACATTCCTCTTTTCTGCATCTAGAATCACAAAATGTTAGAAATGGAAGGAATTTTGGAAACCACCTAGTTCTAACACCTCACTTTATAGATGAGGAAACTGAAGCCAAGGGAGGGCGAAAAACTTGTTCAGCCTACACAGTGAGATTGTTTCCATTTCAATCATATAAAGGCTAATTAGACCTCTAGAGTTCTATAAAGAGGAAGAGAAAATCAAAGAGTCTAATCTAGGCTTTCCACAGTGATGAAATTAAAATAGGGTTGCAGAGGGACATCTGCATAAAGATATTTTTTGTATAGTTTCTAATCATTTTCTACTTCTTTGTTATTCACTGGGCTCATTACTTTATTTCAGAATAATACTGAAAGACATTGAGATGTTCATTTATACTCACATTCCACATACATTTCACCATCTACTCCTTTGGTAGCAGTCACAGAAAATGGAGTGCATTTGCCATTTTCCCTGGAAATAAACATTAGGATTACAAGAGTACCTCAGTTTGCTGAAGGAAATTTTCCTAAGAATTAATTGCATTAATTAGCTTAATTTTAATATTATCTGCAAAATTGTATATTTTTTCACCTCTTACAATAAGATTATAAACAATGCTGCATCTAAGGTGACTTCTAGCTTCTTAGAAAGGATTAAACTGAGTTCACCATTTTAAAATTCTTGAATATTTTTAATTTAATGTCATTCTTTGAAAATCTGGAATCTCTGGTGAGGTAAATAATGGTGATTTTACTTAAGTAAAATAATTTATTATACAGAAGAGCTCTTTCTTTACTATTTCTGCACAAAAATACTTTAGGATAACGACTGGACTTTCCATAAATCAATTTTGAAGCTGGATCTTGTTGCAAATCCTTATTGTTCCCCCATTCTAACTCTGGGATCTTGGGTAAGCAAGTCTTTTCACCTTTCAGAGAGTTAGAGTTCTCATTTCAAAATAGGAATATTAATGCTTTGCCTTTCCTCATAAGCTTATTGTGGAGAAAATCTATGACTTCTTCAAACAGAAAGAACTATATATAAATATTAACTTTTATTGTATTTTATACTCATAACATCTCAAAAGAACAAACAAAAATTGTCTCAATTTCATTGATATAACTGAAATAATCTAAAATATTTCGTATTTGTTTATTTAAAAGATGGAAAAGTAGATCAGGAAAAAAGACAGGACAAGGAAGAATCAGACTTTGGTACATGTGAAAACAAATTACCTGGGAAAGAACTTTGTATTTGACATGAATTTCTTGAAAACCAGGAAAATGGACTGGCAGAGATTGGTTTAAGACAATATTATACTGTAAATTTATACCATAACTAAAAGGGATACATGGTTGAACATTAGTGGTCATAGAAATAGGCAGAAAATCATATTAGGCACCTTTCACAAACATGCCTAGGAGGATATTCCATTCTAAAAGAAATTGAAAAGCTCTTGTTTGAACAACATGAAATAACCAGGATGAGAGAGGACACAGTTAGATGGGAAGGAAAATACCTTTGAATCAAATCTATCCTAGTTTAAAATACTCAAACTATATAGGGAACTGATAGTAATATATGTAACCCAAAGCCTTTTCCCAGCAGAGAAATAGTTGAAGGATACAATAACATTTATAAAGTGTTTATAAAATGCCAAATATTGTGCTGAGCACTTTCCATATATCATGTCATTTGATCACCATAACAACCATGAGAAATAGGTGTTATTATTATTCCCCTTTTACAGATAAGGAAACTGAGCCAAATAAACTTTACTAGAATTATAAACAAAATTGATACTCACCAATTGGGGAATGGCTAAATAAGTTACTGAAAACGTGTGAGTTAAGTGAGTATCTTTCTTCCATCTCTCTCACTCTACTTTCTGTCTTCTTAGCAGAGGGGACTCAAGTATCCCATTTCTACTATGAAATGGAAACTGGTGACTCAGGAATGTTTAGAACAGAAAGGAAATGATAGGTCACAAAGAAGATGATTAAAAATGTCCACAACTCATATAAAAATACTTTTAATTAGCATCCTCCTTCACCTTTCCATACAAGTTTCAAGTATGTGTACAGCATATTAATTTATTTTTCCTTGAACAGTTGTCCTTAATGTTCATAGAACCAACCACATCCTAAGAACTTCATCAGTAACTGACTCCTGGTTCAGCCTGTATGGATTAAAGGATGCCTGAACTATGACCCCAGATTTTTTTCCCCATTTCCAAATCTACCAATTAACACAGATGGTACTTACCTTTTAAAGAATTCCCCATGAAGAACATCATTGTTTCCACTGATACTATTGACAAATATGTGGAAGCTACCTCCTTCCTCAATCTTAGATGTCACATTTGAAGCTAATGCGACAGTGAACCACTTCCCAGTCATCTATGGAAAAAATGTTCATATGAGATTTGAAAGAAGATGTCTTCAGTCACATAGACACATAGTATTTTTGGACTGGGAAGAATCATACTCCAAATCCCTCATTCTAAAAGTGAAGAAACTGAGACCTTAAAATGAAGTGTATCTTTACCCTAATCCTACCTGGTTCACACATTATGTTCATAGTAAAGCAATAAGCTTATGAGACTACTAAGAGTTACGCAATTTGAGTTCTGGTTGGACTCTGATACTCTGTGACTTTTGGCAAGTTATTTAACTTTTCTGTGTCCTAGTCTGTTCATTTGTCCAATGCAATGGTGGTCAACCTGAGCTCTTAAGGCCACATGTGCCCTTCTAAGTCCTTGGGTGTGGCCTTTTGACAGTCCAAGCTTTACAGAAAAAAATCTTTTTATTGGGGGAATATATTCTGTGAAGTTTGGATCTAGTCAAAGGATCATACTTGGGGACCTAGAAGACCACCTATGGCCTGTGACCTCAGGTTCCTTCACCTCCTCTCCCCCAAATTCATCCTCTGTCATGGATCTAATCATGTTTGCACTTTCTGTTTCATGGCATTATTGTACTGATAACATTATTTCCTCCTCCTCTTACTATGCATCTTGAATTTAGACCTGGCAGGTAATTTCTTCAGTTATTTGGGGATTAGGGAGAGATTTTGCCACAAGATCATGAAAGATCTCTACTGGGGTCCTAAAAGTAATTCTACTTTGTTACTTATGAAAAACTTGTGTTCATTCTTTGTCTCTAATCACTCATGGTCCTGGGGTATTCTCTTTCCCTCTACTCTACCAGGATATGTTATAATATCCCATCACAGAATTCATATGGCATCTCATCCAATCCAGGCAGTTGTACAGAACAAAAGCTCTCAACCTACCATCTTAATACTATCAGCAAAATTAATTGAAATGGTAGATCACAGAGAAGGAAATTTGCTGGAATTTATCATTTCATGTACCATTGTAATCAAAATCAGAGAACATAGATTTCAATTATACTTGTTGTTTGTTTTCAAAAGAATGGCATCTCAGGATTTCAGCATCTTAAAGTTAGAAAACTTTTATAGATCATCCAGTGTAACCCTTCGTAGGTCAGATGCACAATGTGTTCTATTGGTTTTTATTTTTCTTACTTAAAAGAAATAGGGGATGGACACACACTCATGTGGAATTTCATATTTTTGCTGACTTTAAACATTGGTTGACAATGCAACTATTGGGAAGGACAGTTTTGAGGGAGAAGATACTAGTGCATATCTTTTGCTTTCATTCACAAGTTCTCTTTCTGTTTTTTTCTGCCCAAAGAGGTTTTATTTTCCCTACCGGTTACCCTCACGCCTTTGCCAGAAAACTCTTATCAGCCTATTGCTATTCTTGCTCACTTACCTCTGCTGAGTTTTCTGCATTGTTTTCCAAGGCCTGGAGGCCACAGACCAGGGCCAGCCCCACAGTCAATAGTAGAATCTTCATCTTCTGAAGGGTTTCTCTTTGATGCTTCAGCAGCACCTGAATGTGTGAGGATTCTGATAAATTCTCTGACTCTCTGCTCAGCTGGCTTTATACCACATTCTGGGGCAGGGTTCCTGATAATGTGGCACTAAAGGGACACTAATCCTTCAAAGTATACATTATGTGTAGAATTACACACCAATGAGCAACTGCTGGCCAAAAATCCCAAGGACAAATTAGTAAAGTATATTTCCACAACAAAAAATAACAGTTCTACAATGCAAATTTCCAAGATCAACAGCCAGTGTTAGGTTTGGCCAGTTTCTTCAGATCAACTCTATATCTGTCCAGACACCAGAAAATACATCCTGTGTTTTTTTGTCCTTGTGTCAGTCAAGCAATTAGTTCTCAGGAAAGATTACACTGAAGTCACCATTTTTAAAAGTGTTGAAACTTGCCTACAAAGCACCTAAAGTACAAGCAGTCTTGTCTTAGGTAATATGGGAAGAGCGCCTAAATAAAGAAACATTTCTCATCACTGTCTGGGAGCTCTCTATTTGAAGAAATTCAATAAACATTTGTTAAGTGCCTACTGTTTTCAGATCACAATTGGCCAAACTGAAATGTTTGGACTCAATCTCCTTTGTGGTGCTTACAGTGTAGTATACAATAAAATATTTTAAGGATGTTCTTTTTTATGGTCCTTATCTTCAAATTTACTGGTATTAGAAAGCTCCCAGAGATGAAGCTCATTCTCCTATATGGCTCATCAACTCCCTTAGAATTTATCAGTGGGGGGCGGAGCCAAGATGGCAGAGTAGAAACAGCTCATCCAAGCCACTCTGCCCCCAGATTCCCCCCAAACTATGTAAAAGGGGACTCTGAACAACTTCTGGAGCCCCAGCACCCACAAAACGACACAGAGAAGCTAACCTCCCGCTGAGGACAGCCCAGCAGCCCTGCAGGAAGGACCAGCTCAGTGTTCTGCGACCTGGCAGCGTTCAGAGAGCAGAGCACAGGAGCCGAGGCGAGCCCAGGTCCACATGAGCCGAGGTTTTAGCCCCAGGGCAGCAGGGCCAGCAGCCAGCTGGAGGAACCCCAGAACACCAGGAGCTGTGGCGACTCCAGAATTATCAACATAGACTTGCCTAGGAAAAAGTAAGAGGTTAGTGTCCTATGGACTTTGGGACTGGTATTAGGGAATGCATCGGCTCCCTCCCCTGGGGGCTAGAAGCTGCTGAGGACAAACGCCATTTTGTAGTTTTCAGAGGCAGCTCCCGCTCCCAGCCTGCAAATTGTAGGGAGATCCAGCGATCAGTCTTGGGGGGTAATCGCTCTTGCTTTAACCTCCCTGGATCTGGATTGTGATCTAGGGTGGAAGTCGTGGGTGGGTTTACAGCTTGCCAGAAACGGAAGTTGCCCCCCACACGTTCGGGACGAAAATTCCTCTATCTGGCCTTAAAGCCATAGTGTGGCAACAAGCCCAAAAGTCAAGCAATTAAGTGGCAACATGCCAAGGCAAAGGAAACAGAAAAATGCAACCCTAGACTCCTATTTTGGGGGCATAGAGCGGGAAAAGGACTGTGAGGTCAGAAGTCCTGCTCCAAAAGCCCCAGGGGAAAACATGAGTGGGTTGCAGGCCATAGAGGACCTAAAGAAGGACTTTAAAAATCAAATAAGAGAAGTGGAGGAAAAATTAGAAAGAGAAATGAGAAGGATGCAGGAAAAGTATGAAATGAGGGTCAACAGCCTGACTGAGGAAAACAACACCTTAAAAAATAGACTAACTCAAATGGCAAAGGAGGCCCAAAAGGGCAATGAGGAGAAGAATGCCTTAAAAAGTCGAATTTGCCAGATGGAAAAAGAATCTCAAAAGTTCACTGAGGAGATTCATTCCTTCAGAGTTAGACTGGAGCAAATGGAAGCTAATGACTTTATGAGAAATCAAGATGCTGTTAAGCAGATCCAAACAAATGAAAGATTAGAAGGCAATAGGAAATATCTCATGGGAAAAACCACTGACCTGGAAAATAGATCCAGGAGAGACAATTTAAAAATTATTGGACTACCTGAAAGCCATGATCAAAGAAAGAACCTAGAAATCACCCTTCAAGAAATTCTCAAGGAAAACTGCCCTGATGTTTTAGATCCAGAGGGCAAAATAGAGGTTGAAAGAATCCACAGATCACCTCCTGAAAAAGATCCCAAAAAGAAAACTCCCAGGAATATTATAGCCAGGTTCCAGAATCCCCAGATCAAGGAGAAAATACTCCAAGCAGCCAGGAAGAAACAATTTCAATATTGTGGAAACACAATCAGAATAGCCCAGGACCTGGCAGCTTCTACACTGAGGGATCGAAGGGCATGGAATATGATATTCCAGAGGGCAAAAGAATTGGGAATGAACCCAAGGGTCACCTACCCAGCAAAACTGAGTATTTTGTTTCAGGGGAAAATATGGTCATTCAGTGGAATAGAGGACTTTCAAGCATTCTTGAGGAAAAAACCAGAATTGAATAGAAAATTTGACATCCAGACACAAGAAGCAAGAGATGCCTGAGAAGGTAATCAGGGAAAAGAAATCAAAAGGAACTTATCAAAGTTGAACTATTTACATTCCTATATGGAAAAGCAATAACTGTGACTGATGATATCTTTCTCACTATGAAAATAATGGAAGAAGGGTGTGTGGTCATATGAATACATATGTGAATGTGTGTGTATATGGTTACAGTTATATATGGATAGAGGGCACAAGTTGAATTTGTTGGGAAGGGAGAATACTAAAGGGATGAAATTATGAGGTGAGAGAGGAAAGTGGCAAGAGGAGATGGGGAGAGACAGGGTAGTGTAAACTATCCCATGCAGAAGAAGCAAGGGGAAGTGGTTGCAAAAGAGGGGGAGAATAAGGAAGGCTAAAAAGGCAAAACAACATTCACATTGAATTTGGTTCAGGGAGAAAATGACATACATACTAAATGGGATATCTCAACCTGCAGCAGGATAGGGGGAAGGGGGATGGGAGGAGGGATGATGGATGGAAGGGCATCCTTGGGGTGAGGGGAGGTTGGAAGTACCCACTATAAAAGAGGGACAGGATCATGTAGGGAATGGACCAGGTGGGGGGTGGGATGAGTGGGAGGGAATTATAAGCAGCCTTGTACAATATATCTACTATGATAATGTTTTGCATAGCTAGACATGTACAACATATACTGAATTACTTATCTCCCAAGAGGGAATGGGCAACAAGGGAGGAAGGAAATGGATCTGTAATTTGAAGTCGTAACATTAAATGTTTCAAATATATATAAATACTATTATTAATACTCTTTTGCTTGTAATAGGGAGATAAGATGTGCAGGCATTGGGATGCAAAGACTCACCTTCCTCTAATGGAAAACTCGATGGGGGTATGGGAGAAGGTATGGGAGAGAGCAGATTGGAGGAAGCGATATCTTGTGGGATTACTATTCTGGGAGGTTGGGTAGGGGAATAATGGGGTGCAAATGATTGTAACTCAAAATCTGGCGGAAATGAATGATGTAAAACAGAAGTTAATAAAGCATTTGTTTAAAAAAAAAAAGAATTTATCAGTGTACAGAGAGGTTAAAATACTTGGCCAATGTAACTGTGCTAGTATATATCAGAGGCCTTGATAGTGCCCAGTTTCAATCTGCCCTAAATTAAAATCTTATTCACCTTAACATGCATTTATTAATAGTCCTTTATGTTTAAGACTTTGTAGTAGGTGGTAGCAAAACAAACACATCAAAAAAAAAATTAAACCCTGCTTCTAAGGAATGTTTATATGACCAGGTTGGGTTTACAGCTTGTATGTTAGAAAGCAATTAAATCACACACACACACACACACACACACACACACACACACTTATATATACAAAATTATATACTGCAATTTCTAGAGAGTGAGAAAGTGCCTCTAGTTAGTTATTCATAGAGCGACCATGCCTCATGAAAGGATGATCTTTGCTTAGGAGTCAAAAGGAGGACTTGAGGATGGAGAGAGATCACTTTCTCACTGGCATAGTGTCAGGAAAACTGAGTGTCCACAGAGTGAATTACTAGCAGTCCAGTTTGACTAGAAAGGAGTGTGTGTGAAGAGGAATATTAGGATTAAAAAATCACCCTAACCTGTGGAGCAATCTAAAGGGCAGTTGCAGAGAAGAATGTTTATTTTGTCCTCTAATACTGCTTCAGAATCATCATGGAGACACTTCCACAGTCTTCAAAATCCACCAGACATTGATATCATGGGGCTGGGGTATCAGGGCACTACTGCTCACTGCCCAGAGACTAAAAATCACAGGAGATTCTTTATAGGGTGGGAGCAGATTAAGGCTTGCAGAACCCTCCTATAGTATAATGAGTTTGCCAGTCTTGCTGCTTTTTCTTTCCATCCAGAACTGGAGAACTCTTTAAGGTAAGTAAAGCCCTGCAGGTGCTAAGGGAGCTATTCAAAGGCAATCAGAATCCTGTTGTTGTGATGAGCTGGAATGATGTTAGTGCTACTGACCACCTGAGAGGGGAAATCCCTCAGAGGCTTGAAGTATTGCCCTCTACCTCCCTCCCTGACTTGAGACAGAAAAAGGCAGGACAGTTTGAGTGAGAGCATCAAGGGAACTGAAGAACTTCAAAGTTCTCTGACTTATTGGAAAGGTTGTCATGAAAGTGTTTTAGACTTTTCCGCACCCATCCAAGGGATTCAACCTAGAAAGCTGCAGACCCCAGGCTTAGGGCTTCTGTTTCAGTGAGAAAGATTACAAATGACTGTTTTATTAAAAGAATTTGGGGTGGAGCCAAGATGGCAGAGTAGAAACAGCATTTCCAATATGCTCTGCCACACACAAATTTCAAACAATGTGAAAGGGAGTTCTGAACAACTTCTGGAGCCCCAGCACCCACAGAACAGCAAAGAGAAGCTAACCTCCTGCTGAGGACAGCCCAGCAGCCCTGCAGGGAGTGCCCAGCGCAGCGCTCTGAGAGCAGGCAGCACAGCTCGCTGGGAACCTACAGCGCAGCCCGCAGAGCCGAGCCCAGGTCCGCGGTTTTAGCCCCAGGGCGGCCGGGCCTTCAGCTGGCTGGTGGATCCCCAGAACACCAGCAATTGTGGCGATTCCAGAATTATCAGCACAGATATGCCTAGGACAAAGTGAGAGGTTACTGCCCTATGGACTTTGGGACCAGTATTTGGGGAACACATGGCTTCCTCCCCTGGGGGCAAAAAGCTGCTGAAGAAACAGCTGCACAGAAGCCATTTTGCAGCTTCAGTAGTGGCTCTAGCTCCTGGTCTGTGAACTGTAGGAAGATCCAGCAATCAGTCTGGGGGTTAATCCCTTTTGCTTTAAACTGCCTGGATCTGGATTGTGGCCTGGGGGGGAAGTTTGGGGTGGGTATCCAACTTGCCAGAGTGGGTGGAGGCTTTACAGAGGCCACCCAACTGGCGGAAGTTGTGAAGACCCCACGTTTGGGTGGAAGCTCCCCTGTCTGGTGGCAGAGTCTTACTGTGGCAACAAGCCCAAAAATCAAGTAATTAAGTGGCAATATGCCTAGGCAAATGAAACAAAATAAACAGAAAAGTTCAACATTGGACTTCTATTTTAGGGGCAAAGAGGCTCAAAGCATGGAGGAGGACTGTGAGGTCAGAACTCCTGCACCAAAGCCCCAAATGAAAATACAAGCTGGCTACAGGCCATAGAGGACCTTAAGAAGCAGATAAGAGAAGTGGGAGAAAATTTGGGAAGAGAAATGAAAAAGATGCAAGAAAAGTATGAAATGACAGTCAACAGCCTGACTGAGGAAAATAACACCTTAAAAAATAGACTAGGGGCGGCTAGGTGGCGCAGTGAGTAAGAGCGCCGGCCTCGGAGTTTGGATGACCCGAGATCAGATCCGGCCTCAGAAAATGAGCACCCACGAATAAATAATGACTAGCCGTGTAACCTTGAGCAAGTTACTTAACCCCAATTGCTTAAAAAAAAAAAAATAGACTAACTCAAATGGCAAAAGAGGCTCAGAAAGGCAATGAGGAGAAGAATGCCTTAAAAAGTTGAATTTGCCAGATGGAAAAAGAATCTCAAAAGCTCACTGAGGAGATTCATTCCTTCAGAGTTAGACTGGAGCAAATGGAAGCTAGTGATTTTATGAGAAATCAAGATACTATTAAACAGATCCAAACAAATGAAAGGATAGAAGGCAATGTGAAATATCTCATGGGAAAAACCATTGACCTGGAAAATAGATCCAGGAGAGATAATTTAAAAATTATTGGACTACCTGAAAGCCATGATCAAAGAAAGAACCTAGAAATCATCCTTCAAGAAATTCTCAAGGAAAATTGCCCTGATATTTTAGACCCAGAGGGCAAAATAGAGGTTGAAAGAATCCACAGATCACCTCCTGAAAAAGATCCCAAAAGAAAACTCCCAGGAATATTATAGCCAGGTTCCAGAATCCCCAGATCAAGGAGAAAATACTACAAGCAGCCAGGAAGAAACAATTTCAATATTGTGGAAACACAATCAGAATGGCACAGGACCTGGCAGCTTCTACATTGAGGGATAGAATGGCATGGAATATGATATTCCAGAGGGCAAAAGAGCTAGCAATGAACCCAAGGGTCACCTACCCAGCAAAACTGAGTATCTTGTTTTAGGGGAAAATATGGTGATTCAGTGGAATAGAGGACTTTCAAGCATTCTTGATGAAAAAACCAGAGTTGAATAGAAAATTTGACATTCACACACAAAAAGCAAGAGATGCTTGAGAAGGTAATCAAGGAAAAGAAATCAAAAGGAACTTATCAAAGTTGGACTATTTACATTCCTACATGGAAAAACAATAACTGTGTTTGATGAAACCTTTCTCATTATGAAAATAATTGAAGAAGGGTACATGGCATATGTTCACAGGTATACATGGATAGAG